>WMED01010943.1:4337-15509 GCA_019650415.1 Pipa parva | reverse complement strand
AACAATTTTTTAAAGCTAAGATTGCGACAATTTTCCCATAATAAAGTCGCAACAATTTTTAAAGCTAAGATTGCAACAATTTTCCCATAATAAAGGTGCGACTGCGACAATATTCTCATTATAAAGACGCGACTGTGACAGTAGCAGCCTGTTGCGACTGTCTTTATCTGGCGAATTCGCACCTATAAGCAACAATTCGGACTTTAGTGAATAACCCCCCGCCGGTGTTGGTATCACATGCACTCAGTACAAGAACACTTATTGGAAGAGTCATCAACCTATCATCACTGCAAATGAGAGTTAAATGGACAAATGTCCACAAATGTTCTAAAAGGACCCATATTTTCTTTCTAATTAATATATAAAACACTTCTTTACATATTAATTATCCAAATTTGTTACTGAATTTGTTTATAAATATTGCTATAGCCTGTTGTAGAAAGGCTTTATTGAGGTAATACTTAACATTTCCTTTTCTTAACATTTCCAACACAAGGTATTATATCTGGAAATGAATTTGTCAGCATATACTATGAACCCCATGGAAATTCGGGCTTAGACCTTTATGTATTTGTAAGTATTTGTACTAAATATTATTTGCCAAGGTAAACACCAAGTTGAACATTGGCACTAGGTTTTCTTTATATTACCATCTGCTAATAACAGACATTATTATTCCACAGTGCTATAACTTCCATGATAAAATAAGCTGACATCTTTTGGCTCTAGTAACATTGCCAATACTAATAAAGTTCATTTTGGTCTTGTCCTCTTCTTGTCTAAAAAGTAGGGGTTGTCTGGGGGTAAATCTGGAGATTTATATATATTTCATAATAATACAGAATATTTAAAGATTACGTTGGCAAGAAATTAGCCACATGGTCCGGATGTACTACAAGAAAATACAGGTGAAAAAGTGGTTAACAAAATCTTTGACCAATTTTTCACATTAAATAATAAACAAAAATAAAATATTTGAAAAAAAATATCAGATTCATGCATTGCCATAGACAATGTTTGTTAAGGTAAGCAATATAATTTTTATTAAAATATATGTTGCTCAGATCCTTGGTTGACAGTGGGGTTCAAGATTTTAATTTTATTTGAATGCAAACGACAAACTTGAATGCAAACTATCCTTCCATTTATCTCTTCCCAGTGAGTATAGTCAACTGCAGTTTCCTTCTATATAAACTACTATGTCACCAGTGAATGAAGTTAGTGGACTTGCCTGATGACTTTATAAAGCCACTCATTGGTGGAGTGGTAGGAGAACATATTAAAAGAAACTGGAGAGATATATTCTGCAAATTTCTGGGTAGGGCTTATCTATCTATGGGTGAGCCATAGCGTTACTATTTAGGGTAGTGTCTACTATGCTTGAACCTAGGAAGGATGATCTACCTTCACAAAAGGAAGGATAATGGGTCATTGGCCTATTAGTGCCCTCCAGTAATCTAAAATAAGATGAATTTTAGAAAATATAAAATGTGTTGTATTAAACAGTTGTATTAAAACATAGTTGAATTCAACTAAGCCTTATTTAAAAAAAAGATTCAATAATTTCTTAAACTACAAGGCTTTTTTGATTGACTAAGTCTGCACTGGTTTAACAAACTTTAGGATAATTATCTAAAAGTAAAGTAAAACAAGATCACAAGAAGCGTATTTTACAGGCAAATAGGAGAAGTTGATCTGTCTAGCAAAGACATATCAGATGGGCTACATTCAAATTGTATTTCAATGAAGAAATGTAAATAATAAATACGTATCACCTAAACAAAACAGAGGAAGGTAGGGATTATTATGTTGGTTAGGAAGTTTATGTAGCCATTTTGCCCTTCTCAGGTAACAGATTTTTAACCTTATCAAAGAAATAAAAGGTGTTTCAAATACCCTTTATTTATTCATAAGAATAAATCCTTTGTCATATCCAGTGATTAGGCTTGATTCTGGCAAACCTATGGTTTTCTGTGTATGCTTTAAAATCATACTACTATAAACACTGGCATTTTTATTCTGTTAGTTTTAACCTTATGGGGGACATATTGTTTTCCAGATTTCTGATTAATTTTAAGTTCATCTGTAAAAATTGAATTTGTATAAGATTCATAGATTTTTTTGGGACTTAAAAACCAAAACATTGTCCTTACAGATCTGTCCTGTACCCTCTTAAATATTTAACTAATTTAGTCTGGTGATCCAACTCAAACTTCAGGGAAATGGCAGAAAAATTAATCAATCCCTAGACAAGTCTTGAAAAGTAAACATGTTCACCTACAGAAAAAGTCTAGAAATGAGTTGTTTTGGTCAAACATCAATTAAATGAGATCAATGGTGTGGCTTTAGACTGATTATTTGATTGATTAACTTCTTTTCTCATGACAAATTCATCAGATAAAATGGCAGCCTGCTGATGACACACCAAAATAAGTCTATTATATGATTTGAAGTGTTTACCTGCTTTTGAAAATATGTACTTGTTTTCTAAAATTGAATTCATATGACCTCTACAGCCATAGTAATAATCCTCTCCTATTTGGAATTATTACTGTCATTTATTATTTTTATTGTATTTTGGTGGTATTCTTAGCTCATTATCCATTGCTAACATAAACCTGGAGACAAAATTCTTATAATGTACCATGGAAAGGAAGAACCGGAGAACATTAATCTTTGCTCCAAACTGTGTTAGTGCACAGCAATAAAGAGGTGCTAGATTCTTGGATGCTGGGCATACATCACGAAAATTGCAACAGTAGGTGAAAATAGAATCTGCACACATGCAAGGCTTGGTGTAGAACCTTTTTAATGAACAATCAGTGCAGGTCACAGAGCATCGTTTCAGAGGGTATGGCGAAGGGTGGATCATACCTCTCAAAAAATTGCTCTGTAACCTGCACTGATGGTTCATTAAAAAGGCTTTACACCAAGTTTTGTGTGTGTGCAGATTCTATCTTCACCTACTGCAGAAAATATGAATCTTGCAATTCTTGCCATTATAATTTATTTGAAATATATGCAATATATAGATAATGTATCCTTTTCTGTAATTTATAAGGATATTAAAGGTCACTGAGGAGTTCCATGATAATATAAAAGCTTCTATAGAGTGCACAGAAATCCAACGTCATTTGTAATATCTTTATTATCTATAGAAGGGGGCACTTTATCCTTAATAATAGGAAGTTTTAGAAAACAGGAAGAAGGACAGGAACAGGAATAAGAAAAGGAGGTTTTAGAAAACAAAGTGGCTGTTAGGAGAAGATGAAGCATCAATCAGATTCAAAATTATTAAATACATTTGATCATATGTTATCTGTAGCACGTCTAATCTACCCGAGGGTTAAAACCATGGCATATTCCTCAGTCAGATAAAGTGATTATTATAGTAAAAGGTCAATGTATTTAAGCTTGTCTGGTTGTAATGGTCCTAGAATCGTAGACATTTTTAGACAGCTGCACAATTTCTTCCCATAATGTATTACTCTGATATGATATGTTCGTGTAGAATAAGCATATCCTGCCATCTTCCTAGGCTATATTTTATAGTTTGAAACTTACACTGTAGTAATTGCCTTAGTAACATTTTACAAAACCAAAAGCTTCCATTTATTTACATCCACTACAGTTAACATTTTGAAACAGACAACTTGGTCATTCAGACATCAAATATATTTATTGGCTAAAATGCATTTTTATATGCAGAGCACAGGGAAATTTCAGTTAACAGTGATTCTAAAAATAATATCTGGCTTCTAAGCAAGAATATCTCATTCTTTTGTTTCAGATGATCACTTTTCCCAAAGTATCTCTACAATTTTGTAAACGTTTAGAGTATTAACTCATGAAATTGTTAGTTGCTACTGACACGGCTTGGGACATCTTGGTCCTGCATAAACTGTAGGATGAAGTAATATCTTTTATTTAGAAGAATGCATTTTTATTGTAGGGTCATTACATTACAGTCATTGCACAAAATGCCTTATTAAAAAGACAACAAGCATCTGAATACAAATATGTAGTGAATTATATGCTACAGAAAGAGAAATTAGCTGTTCTTTCTCCTTAAAAGGGAAGTTTCAATTCAACTTTCTTCTGCTGTGCAAATCTAAATTCTTTGGATTTACAAGACCTGGGAGGGCTATGATTTTGCAATGAAATGGTCAATAGCCTTTCTGACATAGACTTTGAACGTGTCTGTACTAATTAAATACAGATCTATAAATATTTTGATATTGCATTTCTGGCAATACAAAGCAGAACACTGCACCTAATGCAAACACAAGGTCATTCCAGGTCTTAAAAAATGAAAAAAGTCAATTTATAACATCACAAAATAGTAAGGATGTTGAAAGTGCAAACAAACACATAAATCTGTGAATTTGCATCCTATTTGCTACTTCCCCAAGCTCTGCGTATACAACAAACGTCGCATGCAACTTTCACTTATTTTCCAAGTGTCAGTGTGCGTCAAAGCGGCAAATTTGGCAAGGTGTATGGCTCCAGATGTGTCATTTATGTCATCAACTGGTGGTAAAGTAGAGAGGTGATGGCACAGCTCCAGTTTGGTTAAAGCCGACTATACAAAATATAGCGATCATGTGACAACATGAACTAACTTCCTTATAATGAATCCTGCCTATTAATAGTATTTTGATTTAAGAAAAATACATTAATAGTGAAATTTTCTCCTTTTAAACAGATCCATAGGAATCATGGGAGAACTATGTGACCACTCTGCTTGCATCAATATGCATCTTGCTACTGTAGCATGGTGGTTATTTTCACATTTTACATGCTCGAATATACTAATACTACTGTCTATAGTTGGTAGAGTTTATGCAATATGTTAGGGGCTACCCTGCTGATATTTATCTACATAACATGTATGAGGAAAATACTAGTATCTTCTAGGCCCTTCCACAGTCTGCCCAGAGGTAAGGAATCCAATAAGGGGCCTCCCCTAGTTAATATAAGGATATTTTACATAGGGTTTACCCACCTACCTACACAGGATTACATATTGGAGGAACTGACTGTTAGAAGCTTTACCTAGTCTACCATCTACCTCTGGAAGATGCAGTAGAAGCCTTTCATTCATTTCTCACGCACAGTGGGTCATTTCCTGTCAAAATTCAGCTTGGAAGATCAAAGGCAAAGTTTTCGTTTGAAGACCTGGGTCTCTTCCCTACCTGATTTAATCCATGCACTCAGTAGTGAATTTAAAAACACTATGGAATACTGTGAGGATACTCACATTCTTACAACACCCCTTCCCACAACACTCACAGATACCAAAATTACAAAATGAATGAATTAATTATCTAATATGGACTATACTGAGGAGATTATCATCTAGTTAGACATGACCCTATACCAGTTAAACCACATGAATTTATTGCAGGATTATACATACATGAATACAATTCTACATATATACATATGCTGAGACGCTTGTATTTTCAGGGTGTGTTGATTCTTCTGTAAACAAAACAATCACATTTTAGTATCTTAATGGCGACAATTCTGTTGTGTGGTCAAGCGGTTTGTATGTGCCGTCCACTGTGCAGGGTTAAGCCATCATTTAGTTTTCCCTGTTATATAATACTTTGTGTAATAACGGGAAAGGTTAATAATGTTAAACCAATAGGTATAAGCTAATTCAGAGACACATGGATGTTAATCCATTCCTCCCAGTCCATTCGATATTAAATCATTTACCAGGCAATGACAAGTTATTGTGTGGAACAAAATCTCAGTGATAAAGTTGTCTCCATCTGCTAGTAGTCCTGGCCGGTTTAACAGCAAATGAGTCTGATTAGCCCTATTGTGCAGCCACTGTATACGGCTTAGGGGGTTATTCACCCTTTATTTATTATTATTATTATTATTATTTAATAAGTCTGAATTTATTTAAAGTCCGAATTGCTGCGTATAGGTGCGAATTCGCCAGATAAAGACAGTCGCAATAGGCTGCTACTGTCGCAGTCGCGTCTTTAAAATGAGAATATTGTCGCAGTTGTGACTTTTTTCTGGGAAAATTGTCGCAACTTTACAATGGGGAAATTGTAGCGGATTTACTATGGGAATCCGCTGTTTGCGAATTCGACAGTCAAATTCGGGCTTTAGTGAATAAGCCCCTGACAGTCTTCCCCTGCTATGCTTACATCAGAAGCACAGAGTAATGTAGTGAAATAGTTAGAAATCTGAGCTGACATCACACACGTATGATATTTACCAGGGATATTAATTATGTGACATTCACATTGGCTGGGCAAAAGTCTTATTCACATCTACAAGTCAGTCAGTTGACTACTTGAATTTGCTCAGATTAAGCACATATTTGAATATGAGTGGCATAAAAACAATGGGATTCATCTGCATTCCAGAATTCCCCCCTCCCACTGAATACACAATCCTGAACTCACAATTGTGAGTTAGACCATTGCACATACAATAAGTCAGTCGGGGCTGTTAAGAGATAAAACTCTTCTATTTAGTTCAATCTTTATTCTGTGCATCCCAGGCAAATGGACATCTTATGTATTTTTGCAAATACAATATTTTTGAACCTAGCCTTGTAAATAATAGCTCATTTTTGCCTAAAATGTAATGTCAATTCCTTCTTTTACATCACTCAGTTCTACAAATACTCTGACGTGGTGACTATAAGTCATTACAGTCAAGTAGATAATCTCTAAACACTATGGATGGGAGACATCAGTAGGTTGTGATTGTCAACACAAATGGAAAAAAAAAATCACATGGAGGTAGGTAAAATATAACGAGCCTGTGGATGTTACTAGATATGAATGAATCCTCTATTTCTTCCTCCTGATTGAAAATACTAGTAACACGTGCCCTTCCATTACAGCCTTTTAAGTGAAGACAAAAAAATCTTTTTACACTACAGCACAATGTCACATTTAATTTACAGGAATTTTTAATGGACCATAACTCTAGGTGCAGTCTAGACTAAGAGGTTGAGACACTGGCTCAGAATGTGAAATCTTGCCATGACAAATGCATATATAGCGATGGAATGGATCACTGGAATAACCTTGCCTCCGCGCGCTTCCCAGAGGACCAGAAATCTGCTAAACATGTAGCTGTGAGCCTCCACAGAATATAGTATATGTACAATCTGTTAAACATGTAGCTGTGAGCCTCCACAGAATATAGTATATGTACAATCTGTTAAACATGTAGCTGTGAGCCTCCACAGAATATAGTATATGTACAATCTGTTAAACATGTAGCTGTGAGCCTCCACAGAATATAGTATATGTACAGTATAATCTGGACATTGTACTAAAGGAATGCAAGAACAGATAACCGTATTTAGGCCATGAAGACTTAGGTTACCTATTGCCACTGATTTTACCACAAAATCAGTAGTAAATGAAAATAGTTTTCTCAAGTCATCAAATCCATTATCCTTTTAAATATAAAGAGAGTTTATTTTTATGCATGATAAGAACCTTATGTTTGTTATTCATAAGGATGACTTCTGTATGTAATGTAAGCACTTTGTGACTGTAATGCTAGGGTGAATACAGTTCACTGGCCCCTGAATGTTGTATCTGAGTGTATTTCCAATATTCCAGGATAACTAGTTTTCTCAATTTGCGGTCTGGCGTAAGCACAAACTCTCAATATAAACTGGAAGTTAGGGTTCTTGGATAATAGCACGATGCACGTGGTGTTCGTAACTGAGACAGGAGCCACTGCAAGGTTATTTAAACATCTAGATAGTCTTTATCACACAAAATCATGAAGTGGATTTCAGACTGAATCCAAAACCAAGACTTGGTGGTTCCTGAAGAGAAACCTCCTGCCACAGATTTCCTGACACTGAGGAACTGTCTACTTCTCTGTCACATTCATCTTTTTTGCATTAATCACTCTACTTCTGTAATGTGCACAAAGAATCAATTGGTACTTTTCCTCCAGTGGTCTGAATGGCAGTCCCTGTCACCCTTTAACAAAGAGAAAACCTAGAAATGGACAGAACTGAAAATAAAAGTCCATTGTAAAAGTTGTGTCTGTGGAGATATTAGGCATAACAAGGGAACACAATTATCCATAATGCACTGCATCACTTTCATAAACATGTGCACCTAGTGTACCACCTTGGTAACAGCCCTCTTCATTCTGTTGCAGGGGAAAATATCTGTTATCTTCTTCTCACCCAAGTGAGTTTAAGCATGTTCCATATAACTATGCAAGTTGGCCCATTTCTTTATCTGTAAAAAGGGGTTATACTGTAAAGTTGGGCTGTAATATGTAAGTTAAACAATTAACTCTAGTAAAAACCCCAGCAACAGTCAAAACATTAACAGGCCAGCTTATACAATTTCAGCATCCCAGCTTACAAAGTAACACCATGTCCCAATCTGTAAACAAACATGTAGGTGCTCAAGGAGAATAAACTACTGTCCATAAGTTAGGCCATGGTTGGTCTAATAAAATAGAAAAATAAAAACTAGGTAAGTGAAATCACAAAAAGGGCCAAATATATAACAAAATGAATATGAAATGAAACAACAGTAACAATTTCCAATTATACAAAGTCAATATTCCAGATGAAGATGTCAATTAGTCCAACACAGGTTTATTTAACTTTTTAAGTACAACTTGATCTCAGCTCTTTTTCTTGGATTAGACAACTCTCCCAATGGAGAACCACCTGCTGATAGATAACTCCATAAAAGAGGAGATGACCATACTTTAGAAAACAAGTAATTAACCAAGCAGTTAATTGCTGTTAACAAAGAACACCTCCAGGGTCAGCAGCTATGGTCAGTGTAGATAAATTGCTATTGCCAATCCATTGCATGTAAGAGTCGCCCTATGTGTTTTAGCAATAAACAACAGTAACCTTCTCAGGAGCTCATTTAAAGTGCAACTAGTGCATGTGTATAGTCTGGCCGCTATAATCATTTAGCTATGGTGTCCATTATCTGCTGAGCCAAGTAAAAGTAAAGTAAAGTGCAATTTGAAATGTTGTTTGGTTAACTAAGGTTAGTACACAATGGTCTGCACTTCTGTTGTAGGTTTCTCAGGAGGGAATAATTTATTGCTATAGAAACATATACTAAATAAACACTCTTATGTGCTATAGGCAGTGTAAGGATAAGTATGGCATGTTACAGTCTCCTTCACCTTTTGGTGCTCCCTGTTGGTAAGGTAAAGTTATCCTCTTATGAGAATACCTTTTTCAATATAACTGTTCCCTGCTGCTGTTACTGAAGTCCCCGTACATTATTTCTGCCTGCTCGTGCAGAACATGGGATGATATGGAAAGTTACACCAGCAGAATGTAACCTTCATTCTGAGACAATGCCTGTGTAAGAAAGAGTCTCCTGATGGACCTTCAGCCTTAGCTGGCAACAGGTTCGCATTTATATGCGATATGTAGGAACCTTGCAGGTCTCTATATCACACAGTTTTGCCACCACAAACAGCCCAATGTCCCAGATAATCAAGCACTAGACACACAGTATGCAGGTGAGATTTAGCCAGATCGTGATTCCCTATAAGCCAGTGACAATTATACATTGGAGGCTTGTGTTTTAGTTCAACCCTAAACTAAGAATTATGGATATATCTGGGACAGTAGAGTTACATATGGGTAAATTAAAACCAATACAAATGAACACATCATTTGTCGCAAAAGTTGCATGAATGCCAACCGAAGCCTGGGTGAACAGCCGAAACTAATTCAATGGAATATCCCACCTTCTGCAGGTGCAGGTAGCTTAATTTAATTATGTTATTATTTTTCTCCCTCTGGGAGTAATGAATGGGTACAGAATACTATTCTACAGAGTTAACAACTACAAACTATGGAAAGATACTGACAATGATTGGCGCAATGCAGGCCTTCATCTTGTCAGGTGCCCCCGATAGAAAAGGCACATTCAACTTATGATGCAACCGGGTAATCAAAATACCTAAAAAATACAATTTATTCTGCTTGATCAAAGCCAAGTCCAGTACTGGGAATGGAAAGCTTTGTCAGCATTTGATGTAGGTAAGGAATTGCATGATTGCTGGATTTTAGCAATAGTCATTTATTCTTATTGCAATATCTTTTTTTGTTTTGTTTGTTTGTTTGTTTGTTTGCTCCACTGTTCCTCGTTTCAAAGGTTATAGTCTGTTTCCAAAATACATCAATAAGCCAAAGACTTAAAAACAATCTTTTTTGAACCATTTTAAAAATAGTATGTTAAAAAGGCATTTGGGAAACAGAATCAAACAGTCTATGTCTAGAAATTGGAACATTATCGTACCTTAGCTGATGTACTCTGTGATTCGTGCACAAATGGTCAATTCAGGTCACTATGGAAACAGGGAAAAAGTAAGCTATCTGTTTGTATAAGGGGATCTTCAGTAAAATGAAGGAGACACCTGATTATTGCCCCTTACACCAGCTGAGCCTTCTTGTTTTGTTTTTTTAATCCACCTTCCCAAGGAAAATGAAAACTTACCCAGTAAACACCTCGCATTTGGATGACAAACTGTTTATTAACTAGACACAATACGAAAGCAAGATTTGCCAGATGCTCGTTAAAAACGAGCCCTGATCTGTACAGACATTGCAGGACTTTTCTTTTACTTGATATCTGATTTTATTTTAACATTTGCCTTGTTTAAATCATGTAAGTTTCATAAACTCGTCGTACTTGTTTTCAATGAAATGTTTGTATGTACGTATGGCAAATGCATGAAACTGTGCTCATATTCTTTACATACAATAGAACATAATGACATTTTACTTAGAAGGGCAAATACAATACACATGAGGGTTTTTACATAGATGTTTTATAGACATCATGCCATCAAACCTATTTATAGGGAGGTGGCCTCTGTTTTTAAGAGAGAGGCTCTTTCCAACCTCTCTACCAGTACTGTTTACCCCTAGTTGTATAGGTTTCACTAGTTGAACACTGGCTTTTGCTTCACAGTTATGATATAATTAGGCTTCTCTTTTTCCTATGCATATTTGGCGTATACCCTTAAAAACGCACCAGCAATAGTTGGACCTCCAGCAGTATGGGCTACCACAGCAGAGTGTACCTCTAACATGTTTTACACCCCTGTTTATACTACACAACTGCCCGGTTACACAGCTCAGTCTCCAGCAGGGTGATCAGTTGGACAGTA
>WMED01010942.1:0-15509 GCA_019650415.1 Pipa parva | reverse complement strand
TGGAACTTGCACTATTGGTGACTGACTAAATACTTTTTTTCCCCACTGTATATCACCTTCAGGGCAAGCATTCCCAAATCCACCAGGCCAGTGCCGCGACAAAAGAGAGACTGTTTTGATAAAGGAACCACCTCATGAAGATATTTACATTTTCCTTCAAACAAGTACTTCTTTAACAAACGTTAGAATTGATTAGAATTTAATTATATTATTATTTAATATGGTGCTTAACTGGTTCCAGTGCAAAATGGCCATGAGGACTCCCTGCACCTCCCACTTCCTTTATACCCATTTTACCTTCCTTTTGCAGTTCCTAGCACAGTCAATACCTCCTTACACTATAGAAGGGCTGCTGCATGCTCCAGGGTTTTTTTTTTCCATAAGAAAAGCTGCACAAACCAACAACTCACTGGCAAAGGCACATTTTACCTCCATCGACAAAAAGTGGGACTTCCAGTGATTCTGCTGTCTGAACGTGGATAATAATTCAAAATAATCTGCATTCTTTAAACTCTGAATTGAAATCACGCACCAATCCCAAGTTGCGTAAAAGTATCACTATATGTACAGTGTGTGTGTGTATTGGATAAGGGGTTCCTATCAAAAGATAGATCTGGAAGATGAAAACGGCTGGATAGAGTTTTTACTTTACACAGACACTTTTCCTAGGTGAAATATATTCCAAATAAGAATGGTTTTCCATTGGGAATACTATAGTGGATTTTCATTATATCTGTATTTTAGGCCGTGAAATGGACAAATGACTGAAAGGGGGTGAGGACTTGTCATTTCCCTTCCTACCATTAGAGGCATCATCCAGCTTCTATGTGTCTCCAATCCATTGTTATGCCTGAAATTCAATGTTTTTGTCTGAGTACCTCAAGTAAATATTTGAGAGTTTTTCATTGGGATTATTTTTACACTGGCTGAACAAGTGTGTAGCAGGTTCTTAAACCTTTACTGTCCCTTTAAGATATATTCTGGCCACTAAGGTAGATTGACAAATGCTTAGTGGTAGCAATAATTGTACCTGTCATCAATTAATCACTCGAGGACCTTAGCTCATCATTTTTTTTTCTCCCCTACAACTGATCTCTGGCCACTTTTATCTCAATCCTGCCCCTTTACAAGTACATAAGAATATATCATGCATTAAATGTTAGCACATGGGAATATCATGTATCCCAGCAGGGAAATCATCACTTAGATGGGAATGTATTTATTCATTTTTGTAGCACCGAAATATTACGTAGCGCTATACAGAGATTCATCATCCACTTCAGGCCCTGCCCCATGGAGCTTACAATCTAGTTTCCCTGTTCAGTCACACACATAGACACAGATGTATGTTTTTGTATTGTGGGAGGAAACCGGAGTGCCCAGAGGAAACCCACGCAAGTGCAGGGAGAACATGCAAACTCCATGCAGATGAAGTCCAGGGTAGAATTGAACCCAGAACCCATTGCTGCAAGGCTATAGATAGAAAGATAGACAGACAGTGTATATATATATATATATATATATATATATATATATATATATATATTGTTAATGAATTACATAAAGATGCTGTAATTTTCCAGCTTTAGCTCTTACTAAGCCATTATTAGGGAAAACCAACAATACTTTCTTACTGAGAAGCTGCCTTTTTTATTTTGTGAAACTGCAGAGTAATGAGAGATGGACAAATCTGGCAAGTTTACAGCAATACCCGTGTACAGACTAACTTCACCCTGACAACTTCATGACTTTTCAAAATGCTGACCCAGAAATTACTATGCAACTTTTAAAAGTAGAATGCAAGTCGTATTTTAATTCCAAAAAGAACAGAGGCTTAGAAAGTAGGTTCCAGTTTGACTTCAATTTAACTGACATGAAATATGGAGTACTATAGTTAGAAACACAAAATGCAAAGTACAAATACATTCCCTACTATTTTAATGTATTATATGGTTATTTAATAATTCACATCTGTAGCTGCCCCAGTAAAGCTTACAATCTAAGTTCATTAGCAAGGGCAGACAAAGAACATATTCATGGAAATTCTAGTGAAAAGCAAATAAAACTAGCATCTTTCTGTTTTCTTGGAAGATTCAAGATCACCCAGACTAATTGAATGGAAACAAAATATGGCACAAACATGCAGGTGATGACCTAGATAAAACTGGAAACATGCCCCAGACAGAAAAATTAGCCATAATGCCACCATGCTGTCCACAATGGCTCCTTAAAAGAACAATTTAAGAGCTTGAATAGTCTAGGAGCATGAACATCCACAGGTGGAGGCATGGGGAGCAATTGGCAGTGACATCATCCTGAGCCGGTGACATCATGACATCATGTGCCACCTCCCCCAATATTCTCAGCTGCAGATGCCCATGTCTAGGGGTGATTTGCATGGGGGAGGGGGAGAAACTCACAAAAATGACTCACAAATAAACCCATAGTTTTCCTTTAATAGTCATTTATCTGTACACTTATCACTATTGTAAGACATTAGCCAGTAGCTTAACATCTTTTAAAGGGTGGAGGGAAATCATTGCTAACAAAACATTAAACAAACAAACATTCCGAGACTAGCTAGCTACCTGTGGCCCACAAACAGCCATGGGTTAATTTATTTAATCAATATTTAATTTAATTGTAATTTATTGCATCCATTCCATTAATACAAATTTTTTTTATGTACCTGAAAAGGGGATTTTTCTCCAGAAATGCATTGCTCAAGTGGTCATGATAGAATGAATTGTTTGGAACCTAAGCAGGTTTGGATTCTTCATTGATATAATTTCACATGAAAAGGTGGGCCCACACAAAGTATAACCAGTGCTCACTGGAAAGAAAAATAAGAGTATTTTGCATGTCTCCTCCCACTTTCCCTTGAGACATTTGGTTTTGTGTGGAAATAGTATCAAGGTTGTAGACATGATACAAACAGTTTCTGTTTATGGGTTTTTGAAGGCTTGCTCTATAATTCCCTTTTATAGTGGATGGATTTCTGGCTCCCTTCATCCCACCTCACCCTGAGCTTCTTACACCTTCATTGCTGTGAAGGTGTTAAAAATAAAGAAAAACAGCGCAAGCAAATATTAAAGAGTATCAGGGATAAATGGTAATTCTGTCTACTGTGTTAACAGATAAAACTAAAAGTATCAAGGGGAAACTGAACCTAAGGCATTGTCTGGAAACCACCAGAAACGGATGTGTGTCATCCTCTAGGAACTAAATAATTGGTTCCCATAGGACGGCACTATACCATTGTGTCCCAGATCCTGAACACCTTTAGTTGTAGCTGGAAATGACTACAGGAGTCATGTACAGTCCAGTGAACCAATTAGCTAAATAAATTGTAGAGCAGAGTACGTTTTCAGAAACAATGAACATATGTTTCATTTAGTTGGGCTGAAGTTTCTTATTAGCATCAAGAAATATCATTTCACTTGTTACATGTGCTATTATACATAAATCTATTTATCAATGGTTTAAGGTGACTACAGTTTTTTTTTCCCATCTGTCCCCTGGATTCAGTAAAAGTGATTATAAATAGTGTTTAGTATATAGTCCAAAAACTTAACAGTGCAGGTTTAAGTGGATGGTGGATGGCGAGTATTTTTTAGCCTACTCATATACCATGGCAAGTACAAGTGTTAAGAAAGTATCCTGTCTTTGAAACAGATGGTATAAATTTAAAACCTTTATCTGAACAAATATGAATCATCATAGAGTAGTTATTGATTAGTAAATAATCCTACATTATGTCTGGCTCCATAGCAATATTATTTTCAAAAGCTCCATGGAATACAAAGATATATATTATATGTAACTCGCAGTATCAGAATCCATACAATTTTTATAACTGAATGCCTTGTTCAATGCATAAAACAGAAGTTTAGATCAAAGAAAATAGAAGCAAAATGGATTTCGCCTCCAGGTGTTTCTCACTATTTGTATTAAAACCATATTTTTCATAATTTAATACTTTAGCCTTTTTCACAACTTTATGAACAAGATGAGTAAGAACTTGGTAATATGATGTACAGGGAAAAAATATAATGGACTGATTAAACTAATGGTTTAGGCTAGATTCTCTGCAAGCTGCGTGGTACAGTTAATAGTAGAAATAGCTTAGAAAGAACACATTTTACTGACTGGATATTTTTCATTTCATTAAAAATTACTTAAGAGAGTAGGACTCTAGCTAAGCTTAAATAATTAAAATACTGGGGTTATTTGTCTAATGCAGAACAATGGGGATGATAAAATGAAAGTATAAAAATGAATAATCAGGTTTTGTTATTATGTGATATTTAAGTGGTTGTTTTTCTTCAAAATATCTTTAGTATGTTTTAAATAAGCAGTGTTTGAAGGCAGTTGGCAACTGTACTTCATTTTGTTTTCTTCAGTTTTTAAATTATTTAGATTTTTTGTGCAGATTTTTTTTTTTTTCTTCATTACATTTGTGGGTTTTTTTCCTCTTTGAATTTAAATGGGCTTCTGGCTTTTAGAATCCATGAATCTAGTAACTAGATTGTTAAAGTGCAAGTAAACCCTGTATATAAATAAAGCTCTATTTACCTACTGTCATGCAATAAATCAATTAAGAAATTCCTGACTCACCTCTTAACTCAGCAGAGCTCAATATTCCTCTGCAACTGCATTGTTTCAGTGAAGGTTTCCTGCTATGGGCAGTATAGAGTTAATGACACGCCCCCTCCTCTAACTGACTTTTCCACAGTACAGGTTGTCGAACATCTCTTATCTGTGGAACAGGTTTTATCTGTGCATGCTCAGGGCTATAAACAGGCTTTACAGATAGGAGAGGGGGAGGAGAGATCTTGTCTCTCTGTATAATTTGTGACCTCACTTGGGGGGGCGGGGATTATCAGCACTGCTCAGGAAGAGTCTGTACACAGAATGGGAGGGGGAGAATAGGGCTGTTTGATTAAGAGGTGAGAACTCCTGATCCCAAAATAGTTTTTATATTTTAATGTTTAAGTTTATACTTTAGAAATGTAAAATACGTGTATAGTTTTTTCCATAACTTTACTTACACTTTAAGTATTTCTTCTGGTGCCCATGGCTATCAAATATAAAATAAATTTTTGGTTCTTTAATATTGGAAATACAGTCTGTATTTTATCTATTAGCAACTATTTATTCTATTTTGTATTTATTTTCTTATTTACTTGTTACCCTGCTGTCTGTTTATGAAAGTCTTCCTCTTATATAGATTGTAAGCTCTATGAGGCAGAGACCTCCACCCTCTTGTTTCAGTCTTTGTTAAACACTTTTCCCATGTTTGTATTATAATTGTATTGTTGGATTGTACAGAGCTGCGTAACCTAGTGGCGCTATATAAATAAAATATACATACTGTGGGGAACTAGTCGAATAGTTGGGGAGCAGGTAGCATGTTTTAGCCAGTGAAACCCCTGAGTATAACATCAAACCGCCCCTTTAACACCCAAGCAGTCAGTTAGGCAGCAGTTTTCCTTTAAACACAATTCATGTAACATTTATTAATGTTGAGAAAAAGTTAGAACAAAATAAACAGTTGTTTTATTCCCAACACCAGTATCAATGCTCTGGTCAACAACACCAGTACCAATGCTCTGGTCACCTCTTAGCAGCACCGGATACTGGAAACAGGTCTCTCTCCACTTAACCACAGCAGCACAGTATAGGATCCCATTATTACCACTGGAACACAGAAAATAGGGAAGCCTTAGTATCAACCTCAGGACCCTGACTAAGAGCAGAATCTCCACCTCACTCTCTGGCGGTTACCGCTTCACTTATTCTTGTAATGACTTTGGTCTGTAGTTCTCCTAGCACCTACACTGGCACAAACTACTGCGCCCTATACCAGTAACTAACCATATGCTTACCTCTAAGTTAGGGCCAGTCTTCTTCCAAAGGACTCTCTCCTATAAGATCCCCTAGGGCCGTCTACCCCAAGAATCTCTTTATTCTCTCTCCTACTCCCAGGTACCCTTTAACACACAGCAATCTCTCACACTGGGTGGAACCTCCCCTCCAGCAAGCTGGGGAAGAGTGAACACTTTTACTAAGAGGCAAACTCTCTATAAAGCCCCTTAATTAGTAATTCTTGCTCACCTGAGACACAGATGAGATTTGAAGATTAACTTTTCCAGAACTTGGCTGCTGCTTTCTCTATACTATTTGCAGCTCTAGTATGCCACACACAACATCATCCAGAACAATGAAAAATATACCACATAATACACATTACATCCATTTCACACAAAATCAGTAACATTTTATCCTAGTCTGCTACAATACATACAATAAAACTTAAAGCACTGAGATCTAACTCACCGTTATTACAGCACAGGTCTTTATAGAGCTCTACGTGTGTGAGCAAAATTAGCCTTTTCGAGTTTTTTAAATTTCACCCATATATGAATTAATAGTTGTTTGTATACATACCAGAAATTAAAGATTATATATATATATATATATATATATATATATATATATATATATATATAAATGTTCGAAATATATTTTAATGAAAGATCCTTATCCGAGTAGCTCGAGAACATCAAGTGGGAATGGAGATCACATTTACTGTATATTGAACTGAGATTGTAAGAGCATTGAAAGTATTTATCAGTCAAGGCTTGCCTTTACTGGAACATACTGTATATATTGGCAGTTTTGATGAAAACCACAATTAGTCAAAAACCATCCACAAACGTTTTCGAAAGACTTGTTTAAACTATTGCAGTTGACAAAACAAGTCCTGATAGCTTCTATATGTTTACTGCCCATGGCACTTTAGAGAGATATTAAATAAATAATGTTTACGTTACTGCTCTATAGTCTGGCACTGATAGGTATTAATGGTTTTAATAGAAACACAGCAAAAAATAGTCAGGGTTTGAAATACAAAGTAAGGCTTAAGCCACCTGTTGGTGTGTTCTTCATAATGCATTTGTGACCCTTTATGAGTGGATCATTGACTGTCTGTTTTAGTGGAATTACATCTAAATGAATTGACTTTAAGATTACTGTAGTGGAAAAGAAAATCTAATCACCAAATTATCTAATAGTGCACTGGTATGTTTGAATGCTTCAGTTGTCACTCAATGTTTAAAAAGATTTTTCCTTACTTATTAAACACAGACACTGCACATGAAGATTCCATTTACTATTAGATTCCTCCACAACATAATGCACATTGAGCATAGCTGCTTAATAGCTTAGAACAAAAATGGAATTCTACTATTGGAACGCCATCTGGCCGTACCTAGCTGTATGCAATATTAAGCAAAGTTTGCAACAATTTGACTGAAGAAAAAAATTCCTTCTAAATTTGCATATTAACATTTTCACCTACATTGTTTTTGGTCATCAGATATTATCTGTGATTGTATATATTTCTGCTTTGGAGGGCAAAAATTCACAAAGCAACACAGATTAGTAAAAAAGCTGAATCAGGATCCTGAAAAGGAGAAAGAAACCTTTGGATTCATCCCAAACGTTTAAGTACATTCTTAAATTAATAATAGCACATACGTAGCATTGCAATAGCTAAACATTTAAGGGAGTTATTGACTAAAGTGAGAAACGGCGGATTCTCATAGTAAATCTGCAATCGCAACAATTTTCCCATTGTAAAGTCCCCACCATGACAATTTTAAAGGAACAGGCTGAAATTTTTTTTTAAAAACATTTGTTCATTTATGCTACTTAACACATTTTTATAAATACAATTTATTATCAATTTAAAAAAAAAGTTAAAATTCTTACCTGTAAAGAAGTACTGTGTGTTGCATACCCCATCCTCAGACACTGTTGGCGACTCTACGGCATCCGAATCAGGAGATCCCTCTCAGGAGTGCATTCCACTCCTATTGTAAGCCCACATCGGCATTTCCTAGAAGTCATATGGAGAGCGTGCACGTCATCCAGGGAGGGACGCATTGATGACGTGCATGCTCCCAATGAGGATGGGGTATGCAACACAGAAGTGATACATAGCACTTCTTTACAGGTGAGAATTTAAATTTTTTTTAAAAAGTTGATAATAAAGCGTATTTACTAAAATGTGTTAATGAGTATAAATAAATGTTTTTGTTTTTTTTGGCCGGACTGTTCCTTTAAAGTTTTGACTGCAACAATATTTCCATAGTAAAGTCGCAATGACAATATTCTCATTATAAATTTGTGACTGTAACAGGAGCAGTCTATTGTGACTGTCTTTAGTTGGTGAATTCACACCTTTACACAACAATTCGGACTTTAGAGAATAACCCCCTTGGGGTTTTGACCCCACCATAGCTCCAAAGCTATATTAAAGGGGTTGCCCTCCTTTAACATGACCTTCCATAATAGATAACATTAAAGTGTACCTCTCACTTCAAAACTCTAATATTAATTTAGTTTCTATTAATGAAATAAACGTTTTTGTAAATATATATATATTTTAAAAAAATGTACCTTTATACAGCATTTCTCTGTCATCTTCCCTGTCAGCCTGCCTTTTCCTTCCCAAGTGTCAGGTGGGCGGGGCTAAATGATGATTGACATTATAGCTCCTATAATACATTATAGGAGTTATAATGTCAATCAGGAAAAGTCAGGCTGACAGGGAAGATGACAGAGAGAAACACTGTATAAAGGTACATTTTTAAAATATATATATATATTTACAAAAACGTTTATTTCACTTTTGAAGTGAGAGGTGCACTTTAACATAACCTTACCATTTAATCAAAAATTGTTCTTGTAAAATAAAAAAACTATGAAACATAGCCTCATCTCATGGTTGCATACTTCCTAGGTTATATTCTCCTGGTACATTGTACAGTGATCAGCCAAGCAGGCTTTGTGATGGAAATTACATAAAAGAAGAACTGAAAATAAATAAATAAAAATCTGTTGCTAGGGTCATGGACCCCAGCAACAAGGCATCATAGACTAAGGGGGGAATTCACTATCTTCCGAAGTGAGGTGCGTAGTGTTCGCCTCACTTCGGAAAGATTGAAATGCGCATGCTGATGTCCTGTGCGCGGACATCAGCATGCACGTTAAAGGGATTCCCGTCTCGGTGAGAGCATAAGAGTTGCCTCGCCGGGAGGGGAATCCCTTTAATGCGCATGCTAATGTCCGCGCACAGGACATCAGCATGCGCATTTCAGTCTTTCCGAAGTGAGGCGAACACTTCGCACCTCACTTTGGAAGATAGTGAATTCCCCCCTAAGTTTGGAATTAGAAGGTGAGAGGGAATAATCTAACAATTCATTTTGAGGAAAACAGCTGAATAAACAGGTATAATTATTAGCAGCGTAAGATGTGTGCACCGCATCGCATTGTAATACAGCAGTTATGTTAAAGCAGTACAAGCTCTTCAAAATGGATGACTAAATTGCAGATACTACAGAAATGTATTTCATATTAACCATTTCTCTTTCATCTCAGCACTAGTAGCTATTCATTCCCAACGTGTATAAAGGCACCATGTCATTTCTAGAATAAATATGTATTAAAACATATAAGCAACAGCATTCTTAGGAATTCATGTTTTCAATGATCATTCCTAGCTTTCCCAGAGAACTGTAAATACAATATGGCTGGGTATGATTTTGAGTAGTAACGTATATTCTGTGTATAGTCAGGGACATATAATGAATACTTCAAAGGAATGATGCATAATCATAAGCAAAAATGCATGCAGGTTAGGAAAAATATGCATTATAGATGACAGTATACTGGTATTGAAAATTCTCATTTATTATTCCAATATATCCCTGGATTCAGGCTACTTTGTATAAACCATTGCATTCCTTTGTGATTAGTGAAAGTTCCTCTAAAGCCCGAATTCCTACTTGTCGTTGAATAACAATATATAGCAGTTCCTCAAAACCATATTATGTGCTGGTAGATGCATTTCAACGGTGGATAGAGGAATGTCCGGTGAATTCCATCGTTATAAGGCGCTAAAGCGACATCAGTGTTATACAGAGCATAATATTCTACTTTCTGGAATTTAGAAGGATTATTAATAGGCAACCAAGGAATTTCATGAGCGTGTACAATGCATGAGCCCACGGCTCGAGTTATAGAGGTCATGGAACTCCGAGGTGACTTTTAATATCTTCTTAAAATAATGAATGGGATACATCACCCTTAATAATACACATGGACTTAGTAAACAAAATAATCAGCATTTATACCTTGAAGCTTATTATCCATTTTATAATAATTGTTGCTTAACAGTAATTCTTGTTTCTTGATGTACTTTCAGCAATTCATTGTGCCATTTTATACCTGGAATGCTTTAATTTAAGGATCTAGTAATACTAGTGTACCACTATTTTAAACACACTGAAACCACATAATTTCCACACATCAGAGATTCCTTCTCCCCGACCAGCTCTATTGCTTCAAGGATGGGTTCCGCTTACAAATAGATGTAGTGTCTGTACCTTTAAATTCAATGATTGGCACCTGAAGTCCGGTCCATTTCACAGCATCTCATCTCACGTTACTTCCCAGTATACTCTGGTGCATAGTTACCCTCCCATGTCAACCAATTAGCAACTCTCATCATTTTCTGGCATGTGCAGGCATCCCACCCCATGGGAGTTACTCCAGAAAAATTCTGGAATCATCATCTGGGATGAACTTAACTAAGGTGATTTTCACTCCAATCTCCAAACCTAGTGAACTTCCACTCTGAGGCCCGGTTCTTTTGTTGACCTTGCTGAAGGGGCCCCTGACATTTCATCAAGAACACCTGGGTATTCTATACCAATTGAACTCCTTGCTTGGGCTAATTATCACTTCTGAAGTGATCTTTTACTTGGGCTCTGCTAACTCAATCTGCTTACAGGGTCCCCCCACCCTCCTGGTGGAGGCTATGGAGCCCAAATACCCTTTTCCAGCCAAAACAACTTCTAAAACCTCTGGGATCCCACCCAGTAATTTCATATTAATTTTTAATGCTTCCTGAAAATAATATCTATACATTTAATTATTCTTACTTGGGGGAGTGACATAATTAATAATTTCACTATCCTACTCTAGGTATTCTTGTGCTTTCACCTGATCCCATAAACTCAACTCTACCAACACCGGTACCTCTGTCAGCCAGCTCCCTGCTGGGAAGCGCAATTAGCATTAGGAGTAGTACTGTATTCTGCAATAAATGGGTTCCATAGGTTCTTCCTCAAAAACTCTTTAATTAACAACCTCTATGAATGGAAAGACTGAACCATCCTCTCCCATGATGTCAATACTAGACAGGTGCTTTTGACCCATTAAGGCAGCTTTTTCCCAGAAGCCCCCAGAGAAAAGATGACAGGTTTCTATAAACTTTAAGGGCCCCTACCTGCTTCCTTTGTCTCTAAGCAGCCAAATAGGTGCTAAAAGCAAAACTTCTGCACCTAATGAAAGATTACTTAATCAGTAAGTGACACCTCATGTAGCATGGTCAGTATAATACACAATTTATGTAGCAGCACAAGTTACATACCTGGCCCACGCTCCTGCGGTGTCTTCTCCTCCTCCTGCTGCCCGCACTGGAAAGCACTCTGTGCGTGGGTGGCTGCCATCGCTGCTTTGAAGGACTGGCGTCGTTGCTTAGCAACGACGCCGGTCCCTCCCCTGCAGCC
Organism: Pipa parva; assembly: GCA_019650415.1. NCBI lineage: Eukaryota > Metazoa > Chordata > Amphibia > Anura > Pipidae > Pipa > Pipa parva. The sequence goes on along the minus strand of WMED01010942.1, from coordinate 3,867 downwards.
TGCGGGGAGTTTAAAAGACGGCTTTTCAGGCAGTGCAGTGCCTGAGTATTGTTTGCTTATATACTAGGTCCCTGCTAGTTATTGATTAATTATTAAAGTTTGTGAGTCCTTATCTGGCCCTGTGTCCATTACGCAGTATCCTGTGTCTGTTCCAGCCATTGCCCAGTATCCTGTGTCTGTTCCAGCCATTATCCAGTATCCTTCACTTGTGTTCCTGAGCCTCTTCCACTGTTCTAAGTCTGCACTAGTCCCTGTTCCAGCTACCACCTTGCGGAGGGTGAGTCTGAGGGCCGCGACCTGGGAGTCTCCCACTGCAAAGCCCAGTACCCCCTTGTGGGGGTTAAAGGTGAAGACCAGAGACTCCTTAGACTCCGCGCCTCGGATAAACCTGTGCCAATTTCCACAGTAGTAAGAGGGTCCACTATTCAGTGACACAGCTCGTGACAGCACAATTTTTGAGTAGTAAATTAAGGCATTTTTGTGGATTATATATAGTAAACTGTAGGCACATGCTGCATTGCTTGGCGTGGCGCCCCTATATGTTTGTACAGATGTACAAGCTAGGTAGAACAGCCACTTCTGCTTCTGGTTTTAGATGAGACACACAAATTGCTTTGTAATAGCAGTACCAAATAATGCAGCGGGTCGATTCCCAACGTGTACTGTACACACATTAGACTTTAAAGACAGTAACCAGTATGGAGCAGCGAACAAACTCTTATTGCCAAAATGTTTCACTTTGTGCATTGTGCAGCAGTGCTTGCTTTTCTTTAGCCTTCACGAAAATGAATAAATGTAATTATGCATGCTTGTAAACTCTAATTGAAATTATATTTATTCCTATTGAGAGTATTACTTTCCTTGGACTTTCTTTGTTTAATCCTCTCTTGGCTCAATTCCCTCCCTCTCATTACCCAAGATTATTTACAAAATGCAACAGGACAGGGTACTAACCATCATTTAATAGACTACTACTGAAACCCTTTTTTTCTAGACACCTACTAATGATTCATTTCAATGAATGTCATGACCGTAATTACAGGGTAAGCTATTCCAATAAATAATTAAGGTCTAATTACTATAATAGGCTTTCATTTATTTAGACTTTCTTTTCATTTGGTTGAATCCTAATGGTTCTATATTTTATTAGTTATATCAGGGGTCCTCTACATGCCTTTAGGAAACACCATGGGCCTTATTGACTAAAGTCTGAATTCACCAGTTGAATTTACTTCACTACAATTCAAGTCGCATGGCCAAAACAGTTGTGAATTCATTTCCCCTTATTTATAAAGTTGTGGATAGATTTGTTGAACAAGTGGACTGCTGTGGATGCTGTTGTAGTGTGGTAAAGTCAGTCGAATAGAAGTAGGATATGAAGTCATGCGGAGTTATGTGAATTCTTCCAGTGAAGTGCAGTGACATCATCCTCACCATATCCCAGTAATTGTGCATAAGTGAATAATACATCTGTTTCTATGTCACCTTGTCCACAAGTTTAGTTACAGATAAATTTAGCCACAGTTGCCATTGTCAGTTTAGGAATAGTTGCCTTACATTCTACCAGAGCCCTTCCATCAACCCCCCAATTTGCCACTCTAATATGGTGAAGTCAAACATAGAATAGAGGTCACTATGCCTTGTCAGATTTGCGACTGTGACTGAATCTTCCGCTTGCTAAATACGCTAAGTCCACAACTGTCACTTCACTTAGATTGTAAGCTCTATGGGACAGGGACCTCCATCCTCATGTGATAATCACAACTTAGCACTTGCAATGCACTTTTTCCCCATGTCTGTCTTATTGTACAGCGCTGTGTAAATTTGTGGCGCTTGATTAATAAAATTGTATATACAACTATCGTTAGTGACCAAATTAGATGCATATTCGGCATATCGCAGAGTTTGCTTCATAAGAAAACATGCGGAAGTTGCAATCAAATACAAATACAGAGCTGTATGAGACTAATCAACCATTAGTCAATAAGGCCCCAAGAGTGTAGAATATCTGGTAACCTTAAAGGGGTGATCCCTTTACATTTTATTTTTAGCATTCATTATACAACAGTGATCTACAATTCATTTTTATCTATAAACTATTTTTAGTCATAACAAAATAAACAGTTGTTTTATTCACAACACTGGTACCAATGCTCTGGTCACCTCTTAGCAGCATCTGATACTGGAATCAGCAGTCTTTATCCAGCAGTAGCCTTTGTATCTCTCCACATAACCATAGCAGAATAGCATAGGACCCCAGCAGCACCACAGGACCCCAGCAATACCACAGGACCCCAGCAGCACCACAGGACCCCAGCAATACCACAGGAACATAAAGAATAGGGAAGCCTTATCCCTGACCTCAGGACCCTGACTGAGAGCAGGATGTCCATCTCACTCTCTGGGGGCTACCCCTTCACTTACTCCTGTTGCAACCTTGGGCTGTCGTTCTCTTAGGGGGTAATTCAGCATGCTCCGAACTTACCCTCCGATGCTTCACCTCTGCTCGCAGACACTGTTTTACGCTTGCTGATGAACTGCACACGGACATCAGCGAACGCTTTAAAGGGATTCCAGTCTCGGCGAGGCTCGTGAGGCTCTACTTGAGTCTAACCCAATTAAGATAGATATACAGCAGATTTACTAAGATAAATACATATACTTCGTAAGAAATGGGATAGTACCATTTCCATTTCTTACACAAGCATATCATTCATGATTTTAACATCAAAGATAACATTTTTCTGAATTTTTAACAAGTGCCATTCCAATCCAAATGGGAGATTTTATTTTTATTTTGGCTTTGCTGGTCCTTTAAACATAATAATAATTTAAGGTGAAAAAAGATAACATGATTAAGGATTTACATTAGGGGCGAAATTTACTTAGGGTGGACTTAGTCCACCCGAAGTTAATTCCTGCCCTCACGTACGGTGTTTTTACCGCACGTGCGGTATTCCGATCGATTTGCGATCGCAATTCTGATCGGTTTGCGATCGCACGATCGGAATTGCGCTCGATTTGCGATCGCACGATCGCAAATCGATCGGAATACCGCACGTGCGGGCAGGAATTAACTTCGGGCGATCGTTTCGCCCTTAGTAAATTTTGCCCAAGAAGTCACATTTTTTTCTAAAAAAAGATAATCCATAAGACCTAATACTGAATGTGCTATCTTGATCTACACTGTCCGTAGACAGGGAACAGATCATTAATAGTGCTAAAGTAAGGAAAAAAAAAAGTGATCATTTATTTTATTTAAGTCAATATGGTCTTGCTGCTGATACGGTATAAAAGCGCGTGATAAGAAATTGGTCAATTATTGCCACTTACAAGGAGATCTAAAATCTTTACTCCAAAAAAATACAAGGTTTAATTAGAGAAGGGGGAGAAATCTGAAAGAAAAATGACACCCCTTTAAATCCGATAAAGAATATGAAATAAAGCCACACGGGTGTTTTTTAAGTCTACGTCTTTTATAGGGAATAATGGCTAACATGCAAGTAAATGTGTTTATTTTATAACATTTGAAATAGAAGAAATCATTTGCATTGGAAATGTACACAAAGAATGCAGCCATTCTATATTATACACAGACCTTTGTTTTAAAAGGATGTTGTGGAAGGTCTAAAATCCAGCATGAAAACCTTCATCCTCTTAAAAAAGATCAACTTTATAGTAATAAAACTAATGAGACTATTCCTATAACCAAGAACAGGGCTGCTGATTGGAAGGTACAAGAGGTATACAGTGGGAGAAAAAGTATTTAGTCAGTCACCAATAGTGCAAGTTTCACCACTTAAAAAAATAAGAGGCGTCTGTAATTTACATCATAGGTAGACCTCAACTATGAGAGACAAAATGAGA
>WMED01010941.1:0-15509 GCA_019650415.1 Pipa parva | reverse complement strand
CCGTTCCTACATTTTCCATTCAAGTGGATGGTGCGAATATCAACCTTGTAACCTCTGTTCCTTGCCTTAGAGTGACTTTTGACTCTGATCTTTCCTTCTGTAAACACATCTCTTCCACTGCTAAATCTTGTCGATTCTTTCTTCGCAACATTGCCAAGATCCGCCCCTTTCTCTCTTGCTCCACTGCTAATACCCTCTTGCATGCTCTTGTCCTGTCTCACTTGGATTACTGCAATGTCCTTCTATCTGGCCTTCCAGTTTCCTACCTCTCCCCGCTCCAATCTATTCTAAACTCTGCTGCCAGAATTCTCTCTCTACAGAGAGGACGGCCCTTCTCCCAACCTCAAGAGTTATTTACAGTGTTCTCCTTTTGACATTTAAAGCATTCCACTCTCTTGCCCCACCCTACATTTCCTCACTCTTATGTCTGTATGTTCCTCGGTGTCCACTACATTCCTCTAACCGCAACCAGCTTTGCGTTCCTCATACTAATACTGCTCAAATTTCTTGTCTTAATCCCTTTTCACTCTCTGCCCCTCACCTTTGGAATTCTTTACCCCTTTGTCTCCGACAGGTACATTCCCTCTCCACCTTCAAAACCAAATTGAAATCCTATCTGTCGGAGCACTAGCACTGATTCTTTTCATTGATTTTATATATAATTTTTATATTTAATATCTGTATATATCTAATTGTATTTATCTATTTATTCACTGTATTTATCTATATCTATTTTGATCTATTTATTTGTATTTATGGACCTATGACTCCACAGCTCTTATTGTCCTATCTGTGTATGTAAGTTTTCCTCCCTCTTAGATTGTAAGCTCCTTGGGGCATGGACCTCCTACCTCTTGTGTCAATCACTATCTAGCACTTAATTTGATGTACCCTTGTTATATTTTACTTGTATTGTTTAATTCACTTTTCCCTTGTTTGTATTGTACTTGTATCACTGAATTGTACAGCGGTGCGTAAAATTGTGGCGCTTTATAAATAAAATTATACATACATACATTTGGAGCTACCTTTTTGGCACAGAGATATCCTCATTTACAGCCAATCCACCAATGTTGTTACTGGCTGCCCTCAATGCTATGAGAATCATGGTCAATAGGGATACACTTCACCTGCCACATGAAACATCGCAAAGCCTGTCATATCTATAGCCTCAGCATCTTAAATCAGCAGGGGAGCCCGTGGGCTACACAACATAGGCCCCTGGGCCTTGAGTCTGACACATGAGAGTTAGGAGGTATTTTACCTTTATGCATAATGTATGTAATGCATATTTTGGAAAAAGGTAAACCATTATGCAGTTGTTTACACCAGTTACAATGCTCTGTTCATATGTAATCAGCAGCATCAAACACTGGTTACAGCACTCTTTATACAGCAGCATCAGACTCATTTTTCTTGTCAATCTATATCAGTTTGCCACAGGAACTGGGAAGCCTTAGTCTTAACTTTCATGACCCTATGTGTGGGCAGGATTCCCATTTCACCTTCTAGATCTACCTATTTTCACTCACTCCTGGTGCAAATAAGGGTTGTCATCTCCTAACAGCTAAACTGTCATGCACATGTTTGGGTGCTAACCCGGATTGTATCCAAAAAACATATATCCATGGCTGCCCAAATCACGGCAGAATTAAATGTGCAACTCAACTCTCCTGTTTCCACCAGAACTGTCCATCAGGAGCTCCACAGAGTCAATATACACTGTCGATATACTTATAAATTATTGTGGTCTAAAACCAGGTATTTCAGTTTCATTGTCCAACCCCTGTATGTATTACAGTGAAATCTTTATTTTGTGTTTCTGAGTAATGGAAAAATTCAGAAACCAAAACGTTTCACAAAAAATAAAACCATGGAGAACCAAAACCACAACATTGGGGATCAAAGCACATATTTTCTTACAGGTAACCTTCAAAGATTTATAGATCGCATGAGTGTCATTATCACTTTTAATATAATTGAAGTACATCTAATGTATGATCATAGTATTAATATTTTTTCACTGTTATTAAGGTAATGAAACTGCTACTCATTAGCTCTCTGCTAGCTGTGGTTTTGTTTAACTGTTTTCTTAATTTGTGATATTTTATTGCTGTTATTAGCACCAATGCAAGGACAGAAAATAACTCAATTTATTTCCGTTTTCATGTAAATGAAATCTCTATCTGCAGTTGAGAATGCTAATGAAAAGGTTAGCAACTGCTTAGAATAATTATTTTAATCAGTGGAACTCATCCAGGGGTAGAGGAATACATGCTGGGATTCATGTTTTAGACACAAATGTTACATTTAACAAATGATGTACAGTATAAAGTAGTATGTAAAAGGAAGGATTTGTGTAGTGGAATTTAAGTGGCTTTTATATGTAAAACTATACTGTTTAGACAAGATATATTTAGTATGTAAAACTGCCAAGATGTTGTATTACTATAAGAGGGAGTATATTTGTATTTATATCACATCATAGAGCAGATGGTATTTTACAGAAGTTTGGTTTTCTTTGCTCAAGACATGTGTTGTGTTAGTATTTGTTGTCAGAAAATATTTCCCATTTTTTAATTTTCTGAGGTTTCTCTTATTAATTTTGTAGAAAAATTTTAACAAATTATAACTTTAAAATACCAAAAAGGGAAAACAGGTGTTTTTAATCTGATTGTAAATATATAAAAATAGTATATATACACCTATATGTTATAGCCATGAAGATACCTTTTTAAGATAGGTATTACCCTGTTTCCCTGAAAATAAGACATCTGAAAATAAGACCTAGTGCAATTTTTTCCATGCTTAGAAATATAAGGCCTCCCCTGAAAATAAGACGTAGCTGCAGTAAATTATGAGAAAGATATTGTACCAGTACCGTGTCCCAAAAATAAGACATCCCCTGAAAATAAGACCTAGCTGCAGTAAAGTATGAGAAATATACCGTACCTGTACCGTGTCCCAAAAATAAGACATCCCCGAAAATAAGACCTAGTGCATCTTTAGGAGCAAAATTTGTATAAGACCCTGCCTTATTTTCAGGGAAACTCAGTAGTTAAAGAGTACATTTTCATCTAAAAATTAATATGAAGAACGTAACATCAATTTGCTATTTGCACAGAAAGTCAATTGTGCATATTCAGTATTTAGTGTATTGACATGGCATGAAGCAAATTGGTTCCAGGTGATTTCTAAGCATAGTCTTGCAAATAATAGCAAATGATCTTGTATATTCTGGCATATAGCAGCTCTGTGAGGTTGCACACCTGCAATATTATTATTAGTTTGTATTTAAATAATGGTAACATCCAGGCATATAGATATGACTTTGGATGCTACTTAATGTACAGTGAATAGGGAAATTGTTACACACTCCTGAAAGGATTGGAGACGTATGTGACATTTTGCCCAGTTCTCTATATATAGATAGTCTATGTTTAATCTCAATAAAACTGAAGACAATAGTCAAAACATTAGTTAAAAGTCCCTGAAAGATGCTTTATAGTAAGAAATGATATACTGATGATTCTCTGCACCGGTAAAACGCGTAGAGAATCATCAGTCCATTATACTGAGACTTTTATCCTGTTGAAGCGCTGGTTGATTTTAACTTCTTATGTAAGTTACTATTGAATAAATTTGTATGTTATTCTTTTGGAATATTACATGGTCCTTTTCTTACTCCTTTTCTGAGACTCAATTACAAGAAATCGACTTCATCTTCTCTGCAAAAACCATTCTGTGATATATGTGCCTTAAACCCAGTATTATCTGGTGAGTGTTTCCACAAAGGGGGTTAGGTTGTTCACCACCCCTGCTATTTTTTCCTAACACAGCTATTGATACAATTAATTGCACATCAGTGTATGTCTCTTTTTTATTTTTTGTGTCAATCCACAGCACTTTTTAACACAGTGTTTATTGATTATCCATTTTTCTCACTGATATTCATCGTATCACTGTGTAATTTGCACTAAAACATAAATCATCCAACCAAACAATATTACACTAGGTTTCCCCCCTTTTTTGTCTCTTACATCCACTCCAGAGCAACCTCTCATTCGTCTCCTACGAAATTTCCCTTGAACACATTTGGACAGTTGGGGCAGACTGTCCTTGGAGGACTGCTTGCAGGAGGACTAATATAACAATTTTAAATACATATTAATAACGAGGATTCTACATTGTCTGTCATTTGTGTCAAACTGGTGTCCTCATTTAGCTGCGGACCCAGATTAACACATGTAAATGTCATTATTTTGCAGATTCTTAGTTGTTAGATTGAAAAACTAAAACTAAAATACTCAATTGATGAGACAGTTATTTACAAACAGTACCACTACAGGAATTCATTAAAATTAACTATGTGTGCAATAAAACATTAACAATGAGAAACAATGTCACAAAACATGACACAATGGATATCAGATATGATAAATACTGTGTATCTTATATGTGCTTCTTGGTTTTTAAAAATATTTTATGAAAATAAAAAGCATACAAAATGTCACAATAGACTGGAAAAATAAAACTGTACTTGTATACTTGACTTATTGTTGGGAGTAAAGTTTGTCAGACCATGTGATAAGTCAAATATTTCACTAGAAAGTATGTCTTTTATATTTTAAATCTACCCATATCCGTACATTTTGTGAATAGTGGAAATATATTGGCACAACTTGGATTGGATAATGTCAGAACAAACATCTATTTATATGTACAGTAAAACATAAAGACGTGTATATATATATATATATATATATATATATACACATATATAAATGTAATAGGCAAAACTGATTGATAAAACATAGATAAATATCATTCAATAGTTTTAACTGTTCTTTAAAATGCTCCTGTTGTGTGTTATTATTTTAAAGAAACATAATTTACCCCATTTGACTTTCTTAGATATTATTTGTTTTGTTTCATTTGCTCTAGAAGAATTACTATGTATTTTCAGTGACAATACAATCATTTATTGTGTTTGAAAGATAAAGCCAATTTCTCAAGTGACTTTAGCAACTCTTCTTGTTATATAATTAATTTGATACCTTATCTGGATCATTTATGTGATAAATCACAGTCTAGAAAATGTATAGATGCCCTTAACCTATTTACCCTGGGATTCAATGTTTCTGATCTCCTTGAGTGTTGCCATAAAGACTTCATTTAAGTACAGGCAAGCACAGTAGGTAAACCCAAAGACAAAAGTAATAAAACTAAATTAAGAATATAATATAGTAAAAATTCTGGGCTCATTATGTAATATTTGTCTCCATATTTTGTATAAAGTCATAGTGAATGGAAATGTTGTATTCTATTAGTGAGTAAGATGATATTATTTCAGTTACTCAGACAACCGTTGCATCTAAGAACATGTATTATATATGCAAAAATGTAGCCATATAATTTCTCCAACGTATTCTAAACCCAGAGTAGAAATATAATTTTAACAAATGAGTTAGATTCCCCTGTTAAATAATTTACAGAAATGATAGACTGTATTTTTTTTAAATGAGAAAATTAAAAAAATTCTGTAAAATGAAAAAGTACATTTTATAAACATGGTGGCCTTCACAATAAACGGAACTTATTCCTATTGCCTCCCAGTGCAGAGGAAGTTTATCAGTGGGATTTAAGGAAGATACATATAATATTACTGCTGTTGTCCCCACAGGCTCATGGTGATACAGTAGGTTATTTTGTACACTACAGTAGCTTATTGTGTATGCTATGAACATGGCTATGAGTGTAGAAGGTTTCTATAAAGATTTAACACAAATGTTGACAAATGTTTGCTTGGTTGTATAAATTCAGGTGTGAATACACTTTTTATAACTAATTGATTTCTCTCTCCTTGGGAATAGTCTAGTGTGACAATACATTCTGAATGATTTATAGTAAAAGGAAGGACTAGATTGCAACATCTATTTTTCCACATGCTATTCTGGGATGCAGTCAGCCCCTATGATCATAGTAAATGTTAAATAATTCAAATTTTTCCACTTTCTGCACTAGAATGATAACAGTTTGTTTGTTTTTTGGTCAATGTCAAAATATGACTTCTGTAATTCTTCCAATTTTTCCTACTATAAATTTACTCTCAGTCACCAATTTATTTTAATATATTGTTCATAGTCTGTAAAGCAGCCTTCAGCAATGTGTAATGTGTTGGTAAAATCTGATAATCAGGCTGTTTCTGGCTGACTTCACATTTGTACTGCAAACTGATCTCTCCAAGGTCAAAATCTGCAAAGGTTTGCATTATCTTTTTTAATCATGTATGGAACAGTAACTATAGTATTCTGAACAAAGGCTAAAATTGTATAGTTCCTTAATACAAGTTAGTGATTAATGTCAATTTGGAAAGCAGATGTTTCTGATGTGCACCAAACTGTATGAAATATACATTAACATATCTCATCTACTTTTTGGTTCAGAAAACACAATATGCAGTATTAAATTTATACCAGAGAAACTAAATGTGCTATTTTTGTATATATACTTTCAAATATTTATCGTTCTGTGAATACACTATCACTTTTTTGTGTAGAAACAACTCATTTATAATCTTGAAATGAGTCCAAGAAGGAGAATTGAAACATTGATTTGCTATATATTGCAATATATTTTGTGCACCTGGTCAGCTATTGTGTTGTATTTTTGTCTGTACAAACACTGGTCACAACACTGCTTTCTATTCTGTCAGGTCTGTATGTGGGTATCTAATCATAACTCTTATAAAAGCTTATTGTATGTCCTGTTCCAAAATCATGTGCACCAATATGAAATTGCCTCCTTCCATTTTGCTGCTATAATAGCATCCTTCTTCTGGGAAGGCATTCTACAAATGTTTAGATTGTTTCATTGGGAATTTGTGCCTAGTCTCTACCAAATTCATTTCTACTCTAGTTTATATTCCCAATTGACTATAGGAACGTTTACTACAATGCTATGCCAAAAATAGCACAGTTATTAATTCTCTCTATAAAAGCATTAGCTTTGCACTTCCTCACTTTATACAAAACTTACTCTATATAATCCCTTTTTATACTACACTATAAGTTTTCTTTATAATTGTCTCCTAAACATATTCTCCACCATTCTTGTTCTAATTTTTTTTTTCTTTAGCATATCGCTACCAATGCATATCTACAAAGATGTTATACAACTGTTTGCAATGGGTGTTGCTAAAACATCGAAGGGTGTTCCCATAATTTTGGGTATATAATGGAAATAAACAATATTTAAAAATTGTTATACAAGATTATTGTTTATAAATCTTCATAGCCTGGAATCATTTTAACACATTACTGTAAAACAACCATATAGTTCAGTGCTGAATTTTAAATATCGAAATGCTATCATTTATTGTCACGTTACAAAACTGTTATTCAATTTATTGTAGGGTCTGGTTAATTCAGAATTAATGTAAACAAAACTGATAGAAGTGTCCACAAAGTCATTGTTAGCCCAAGGTGGTGATCAGCTAACCACAATAATGCTGTTTGTATGTATTTATGTAGTATGTATGTATTCATTTATTTGTATAAGAGTTTTATCTGAAGTTATTATAATCTTTATGGAGCTGCAGAATTGATATTGATTTTTTAGCACTGCATTTGTGAAGCCACACTGAGCACATGTTGGCAGGTATTAAAAACCCCAGGCTACTATAGAAAATAAAAAGTAATGAGCGATAAACCTAAACCTTTCAGGGATTGCTTATTCTGTAGATTCTAATATAAAAGATTTGATATCTTTCAATAAACAACAAAAAAAAAGAAAAAAGAAAAAATAACTTAAAGGATTGAATACTCACAAATCTTAATTCATACTTTCATATTATTAAGGTTTCCATTAAATCCAGGGTTTTTACTTTAACAATTATACATCTTTGAACCCTGTTCATTTCTATTTTTCTACATAATTATTTCTGGAGTTTCCAGAGTTTTATATGAAAACCCTAATAGCTTTTTACAGGACCTTTAATAATGCAGAGAATAAATAAAACAGCTAACGATTTCAAGCAGTTTTTCCAAACTCTTTGGTGCTAAAAATGATGGATATTTTGAAGAAAATATACTGTATCATACCATATCATTTTAACAGTGGATTAAAAAGGATTAAAAAAAGGTTAATTATCAGTGTCATATTACCTGTACCTTCTCAGTCTCCTATTCTTTCTCCCACACATGATATTGCTTCACTTTTATCTTATAGAATGTATTTTATCACTGTAATAATCTTTCTGTAGAAACCTTACTCATGAAAGTGCGTAACAACACATTTGCTTAAATTCTAAACAAGAATCTAGCATGACCAATATTAAAACATCATGTACTATATATTTCTTCAGTGTTTTATTTATAATAAATATTGCTTCATTTTAAGTGGAGATTTGACGGCCAATCTTTAAGAATCTGTATGAAACTATATTTAATTTACGTGGCAAAGTAGAACATTTTCAAATATATTCACAATTGAAATGTTTAGATTAAATTCTCAATGGCTGGGCTAGTTTTTGTTTGGAGGTTTTAATTTTTAGTTCCCTGTTATTGTCTCACAATAACCTAAACTCTTGATTGTTGTTTTTTTATTTAGTGCTACCTTGCACTAATCACTGACCATGGTTCATTTTAGCAGAAAATCATGTATATAATACATTTTGTAATTATCAGCAAAAGATTTATGTTACTGTAACTAGTTTGAAAATTTTAATGTGTTAATAATGTTTGCATTCTTCACCAAAATATGTAACATATCTATTGTCTGGAGCTGTATTTGAATATAATTGTAATTCAGACCTCTAAATTAATTGTACGTTATCTATACCTTTAAGAGAGGTAGGTGATTTGCATGATTAGGTCATATACAGAATCAGGCACTGTTAGAATCATATGGACATAGGATAAGAAGTGTTAAAGTTCAATTTATTTTCAACACAGTAAATTCTGATTCCCAAATGTACAATTACTGTTTTTTAAAACATATTTATTTTTGAAAGCTCTATTTATGTAAAATATCTTATTGCTGTTATTTTTAAAATGTTGAAAAACATAGCCACAGCTACCTAGTGAAAGAGGCGCAAACGAAAAAAGCACTACATAGTGCATTAAATGATAAAACGCAATACATAGAATAGCCCAAACGTCAAAAATGTGATAAAAATTTTTTCCAATCGTGCTTAAAATTTGTGTCAGAAATCGAAAAAACCCAAAATGGTGAAAAGTCCAAACATGCAAATCCACAACCTTTCAAATGATGTGCTTACCAGAGCACTAAACATTAAAGGCTTTGAAAATTAGAGCTGTAAAAGCCATAAACGGTTTCTCCCATTCACATGGACTCAATCAAGGCAAGATTCCAAACGAGATTCAATAAAAGTAAGTAGTTGCTTCCAAAGTCTCCAACTCAGCTTACACCATTGTACACAACAAATCAACATATATAAAAGAGAAATCGCTCATAGAGTAAAATCAGCGATAAATTTATTAACACAAAATAAAAAATATACTCACAAAGGTATATCTTTTTTAAAAGGCATGTACAATGGAATCAACATTGGATGGTGAAGTCCTACGCATTTCGTTGCTTGATCTGCAACTTCCTCAGGGACCCATCAGTGAGAACTCCTTATTAAAATGCCGGCTATTTAAACAAAATCCCGTGCAATCACATGTATTACCCGGAAGTGATGCAATTCACATCATAACCAGGAAGTGGTAACATGCTAATCCCGCCCAGCACAATTTACTATGCATGAAACGCATCTGCATTCCAAAGTTAAACAGGATGTTAGACCATGTTATTAACTGTTTTCAGAGTATGCATATTGAGGTTACAAAATCGATATGAACAATTTGCATACTCAAAGGATCCTACAAGTTTTATATGTAATATTAAAGGTTGCCCAAGAACTGAATATTAAAATTAATCTATTAATATATTCATATAATGTTGTTGTACATCGTGTTGCCATAGTGAACACGATATACAACAACGTTATATGAATATATTAATAGATTAATTTTAATGTGAATTGCATCACTTCCGGGTAATACATGTGATTGCACGGGATTTTGTTTAAATAGCCGGCATTTTATTAAGGAGTTCTCACTGATGGGTCCCTGAGGAAGTTGCAGATCAAGCAACGAAACGCATAGTACTTCACCATCCAATGTTGATTCCATTGTACATGCCATTTAAAAAAGATATACCTTTGTGAGTATATTTTTTATTTTGTGTTAATAAATTTATCACTAATTTTACTCTATGAGCGATTTCTCTTTTATATATGTTGATTTGTTGTGTACAATGGTATAAGCTGAGTTGGAGACTTTGGAAGCAACTACTTACTTTTATTGAATCTCGTTTGGAATCTTGCCTTGATTGAGTCCATGTGAATTGGAGAAACCGTTTCTGGCTTTTTCAGCTCTGATTTTCAAAGCCTTTAATGTTTAGTGCTCTGGTAAGCACATCATTTGAAAGGTTGTGGATTTGCATGTTTGCAATTTTCAACATTTTGGTTTTTTTCGATTTCTGACACAAATTTTAAGCACGATTGGAAAATCTTTTTATCACATTTTTGGACGTTTGGGCTATTCTATGTATTGAGTTTTATCATTTAATGCACTATGTAGTGCTTTTTTCATTTGCGCCTCTTTCTCTAGATAGCTGTGGCTACGTTTTTCAACATCAAGTTCCGTTTTGGATATTTTTGAAGAGGCCTGCATTCTGAAGAGACTTTATATTTTGATGTTTATTCATTTGTTGTTCACCATGTTTATTTAACATTTATTATTCATATTTTGCACAGTTTGTTCAATAGCTGTATTGCTATAAACACATTTATTTTTAAAATGTATTATTTTATATCCCCCACATATCATATAACTTATCTGTCACTAGTAAAGCTGCTTTTCATGAGAACTTATTTTATATAATATTTGTATGACATTGCACTCCTGTTTCATTTACATTTGTTTCCTATTAATATTTCCCTTTATTTTAAAACTCTCCAGGGCTCCGTGACTAAATGACTGAAGTTTAAGAACATTTAAATTAGAGCAACAAAGGAAAACAAACCGTCTTACTTAACCTGATTTATTTTTTTTTAATAGACAAAAACAATGTGGTTGTAATGAATTCTGCCATTTGAGATCACCCTGTAGCACAGTGTTTATTACTAACCTACTTTAAAAAAGAAATCACTATGTATACTTATAAAAGTCCAAAATTGTTAGACCTGTTAACTTGATGAAATATCAGCAACATATTGATATCACAGTTTTGCTGGTTTCTAAAGCTGTTCCACTGTTTTTTTTTTTGTTTTTTTTTTTGTTTCTTTAAGCTGTAGAAAACCCATTATTCCCTGCGGAGTAGGTATGGTCATTTTGCTACAATCAGAAGAGTTTTGTTGAGGCTAGGTTCACACTAGCACTTTCATGCGCGGCGTATATACATGCCACAAAAAAAAAAAAAAAAGCCACGCTGTGTAAACCTATGGGACTTACCTGTTTCCTGCCACACTAGTGTATGATGTGGGCATTCAAGCTAGCTCGTGCACTCTTACCGCAATGCTTCACATCGCATTTTTTCCAGTGTATATATGCCATGCAAAAAATGCAGCCATGTAGGAGGAGCCGTGAGCGTCGAGGGAGCATTCACACTGAGTTGAGTAAGTACAATAGAAATGCATGCCTAGAAAATATGCCGGACTGAAATTTAGAAATGCGTGTTTCTAAAATATGCAGCGCATATATGCAGTGTGTGAACTGGGCCTTAGAAAAAGTACATAAATATTTATTTACAATGGAAGGGAAACTCCATTGAATGCAATTAAATTTAATAAACTCGTAGTGACCCGATTTTGTCTTTTCAAGTTTATTCCCACAAGATAATCTCTCTTTATGTTCCTGCGAGTTTATCCGTCGAGTTTTTTCTATCAGATTTTTCTCTGAAAAGGTCACCACACTTTACATTAGTAAAAACTCAAAAAGTTTCTATCGGTAAATACTGATCGAAAAAAACTGATCAATATTTACCCTGAGAAATGACTGAGATCTCGTGGGAATAAACTCAAAAAGATGAAATCGGATCTTTACGAGTTTGTTAAATTTCACCCTTAAAGTGTGCTGATTTTTAAAACTTAGAATGTAATGTATAAATGGGAAATCTCATAACAAAAAAAAAACCCATCTCAACAGGTTAATTGTTTTCCTCTATTATTCTTTCTGCAGGAGACAAGTGGATGCTTAGTGGTCACTTTGACTTACTACAGCTGTTCTGTCTTCTCACTTGTTGATCAATTCCCTTATATCATACTTATACAGATAGTGAGTAAAAATATCTTCCCACTGCTAATAGTTACAGATCACATTTTTTTTCCTGGTTTACAGAGAAAATCAGGTCATGTGTGTTTTGTTACAAGTATCTGTTTTATAGTGTTAGGTCAAGAGAAGCCATAGACTGAAATCCAAAGAAATTCTCCATTAGAGAATGAGTTTTAGGGAGAAACTATAAAATGCATATTTACATAAGTGAACTATAAATGCATTTATATGCCTCCAAATACATGAAAAAGCTTTGCATTTAGGGTGTAAAGAGAAAAAATGGTTGTAAAAAAATACATTGTGTAAATATTGAATACTGTAGTTAAGGCAGCACAAAGTTTTCCAAGTCAGCTGCTCACAGCTTGATGCATGAAATATAAATGTGCATTATTTTTTCAGCAAACAGGAAGCCATTCAGCAAAATGTTTCAATATTTACGAATTCATAATCCCCAAATGAGGGTGATGAAACTTGCAGTTCAGTAAGGGTGCCAGTCCTCTGCTTAACCATTCTTACAACTATGATAAATCAAATGCTTACAGCTGTCTAAAAAAAATTGTAAATCGTATGAATTTGTTTATGATTTTCAGAGTTTACTGTATATTCATGATGGCAGAAGTAGTATTATCTGAAGTAAGACTACATTACACTAATAAGTGTGTACTGAAGGTTATTCAGATGCATTTCTTTAGTATTGTGGTGAGTGTAGAGGTAAAGTAGAAGATGTTTTAATACAAGGCCAACTTTTTAAATATTCAGTGACATATTACATTTAGTAATGCAATTTACCAAGGGAAATAAGCCATTAAAATGTCTCTACCCTCTACTCCTGTATATCAACTGAACATTTTCCAAGAATATTTGTAAATTTGCTGCTTAACAGAATTTGCCTCATATTTCTTAATGCAGATAAATGTCCTTGTGTTAAACTATAATTCTTTACTTTGGATTGAAGTAATTTTTTTGTATGTTAAAATGTCACAACTAATGAATGACTACCAGTAATTACATAAGATTACTGTGTTTTTTTTATTCGAATGTATGTAGCTTTAGGCTAGATCAACACTATCGTATTATGCGCAATGCATAATACGTTAGTATGAGAAAAAATATGGCCCATTGCAAGTCGATGGCACTTACCTAGTTCTGGACACACTAGCTTATGATGCGTAAAAGCTGGGTCTGGAATGCTGTGTGTCACATTTTGGCCGGCGTATTATACACTGTGCCCAAAATGTGACCACACAGGAAGTGATGTGAATGCCAAGGGACCGTTCACACTGTCACTGGTAAGTTCAAAATAAAAATACGTTTGGCGTGTTTTTTTTCTTCACACTAGCGTATTATGCACTGTGAATAATACGCTAGTGTGAACCTAGCCTTACAAAGTGACTGATTAGCACCAGTCTGGTTCAATGCAAAGTTCTTGTTCATTTTTGCATTAATACAGTTATGTGCACTGTGTGGACCAAATGCTTTACACCGCCATCAAACTATAACTCCAGAGTAAGCTTGATTTCTGCATCTTGTGAATATAGAGGAAGCAGCTATTTTAATGGAAAATATTCTTTTGTAACTGAAAAAAATTCTGAATCAAGTTTTCTCTATCTGTATATTAATCTTCAGTTTACTATCCAGGGATGCTAGACGCTAAATTCAATATTGTTGGGGATGTAATGAATTGTACTGGGGGAAGTTTTAAGAACAACTATATGATTATTGATCAAGATCTTTATTTGCAACCATGTAAGAAAGTTTATTAGGTAGTAAAAAAAACATTTTTTCTTGCAGTTGGGCTCCTGGAATCCTCTGATTGGTCTGAATGGATCTTTGACTGACAGGAAACTAGAAAACAATATGAGAGGCGTTGTGCTCCGAGTAGCAACAGTGCTGGTAAGGTTATATCTTAAAACAAAAGTTAATTTTATTGCTGCACTGCATTATAATTAGTGTATTAGATTCAATAGTTACAAACATTGTGCTTAAAATCTTTCTTATCACATGAGTATTATATTTATATAAGAAACAAATTTTAGGATTATTTTGGATCAACATGCTATTGTATATTTTAGAAAATATAAATAAAAAATATTGAAAAATGTATGGCAAAATATGGTCACATTTTGTGGAATGTAACAAAATTTCACCAGATTATAAATACCGCTCCTTTGGCATTCAGTTTTCCTGATTCTAAATCCCCTGATTATTTACTGACATACAGTGCTGGCCAAAAGTATTGGCACCCCTGCAATTCTGTCAGATAATACTCAAATTTTTCCAGAAAATGATTGCAATCACAAATGCATTGGTATTAATCTCTTCATTTAATTTGTCTTCAATGGAAAACCACAAAAAAATTGTGTAAAAAGCCAAATTGGATATAATTCCACAACAAACATAAAAAAGGGGGTGGACAAAAATATTGGCACCCTTAGAAAAATCATGTGATGCTTCTCTAATTTGTGTAATTAACAGCACCTGTTACTTACCTGTGGCACATAACAGGTGGTGGCAATAACTAAATCACACTTGCAACCAGTTGAAATGGATTTAAGTTGACTCAACCTCTGTCCTGTGTCCTTGTGTGTACCACATTGGGCATGGAGAGAAGAAAGAACACCAAAGAATTGTCTGAGGACTTGAGAAGCAAAATTGTGAGGAAGCATGAGCAATCTCAAGGCTACAAGTCCATCTCCAAAGACCTGAATGTTCCTGTGTCTACTGTGCGCAGTGTTATCAAGAAGTTTAAAGCCCATGGCACTGTGGCTAACCTTCCTAGATGTGGACGGAAAAGAAAAATTGACAAGAGATTTCAACGAAATATTGTGCAGATGGTGGCTAAAGAACCTTGACTAACATCCAAACAAGTTCTAGCTGCCCTGCAGTCCAAGGGTACAACAGTGTCAACCCGTACTATCCGTCGACGTATGAATGAAAAGGTTCTCTATGGTAGGTTACCCAGGAAGACCCCACTTCTGAGCCAGAGACATAAAAAAGCTAGGTTGGAGTTTGCCAAAACTTACCTGAGAAAGCCAAAAACTTTTTGGGAGAATGTTCTCTGGTCAGATGAGACTTAAGTAGAGCTTTTTGGGAAAAGGCATCAACATAGAGTTTACAGGAGAAAAAAAAAAGAAAAGAACACGGTCTCTACAGTCAAACATGGCGGAG
>WMED01010940.1:5484-15510 GCA_019650415.1 Pipa parva | reverse complement strand
TCTTACTATCTAACTACTTTCCTACTATGTTCCTATAAATACTAAAACATAGTACTGAGATATTATTGCTGTTTATTTGACATAAAATACAAGTCACCGATTGAAGAGAATTCATTTCAGTGACTCATATTTCTGTCTAAAACAGAAAGGCTGAGAGAATTGTTAGTCTCAGTGCCAAACACCATCATTATCATAAAAACAATGAGAAATATAGAATGTATTTGTGAAAATCATTTAATTAAAGTCCAGTCTTACTGTCCCCACCCAGCAGTCTTTGTATCAAGGGAAGCATATCACAGTTCTAATATATTCATCTACATGCTTGATATACTTTTGTATAAAAACTGGGACATCATTGGTGACCCCTTATTCATGCCTGGCCTCAATAGCCAAAGTTTTTGTGTAACTGAAACAACTTCCAAATAAAAATCCTTTTTGTATTTTGTGTTGCTGAACTCAGTCACCTCTGTATGACTTAATAAAACTACTTTGTGCTTTGCGGTCTCTCCGCTGCTGTAATTAAAAGGAGGAATTAGCAAGGTAGAAGCCGGATTTAAATAGCTAAAATCTTTGCAAAATGCTTAAAATTTTATGATCAGTATAGCACTTAATATAGTCCAGAACAAGCTGCCTGAACCATGAATACATTTTACTGCCTTTAATGCACTTAAATAAGGGAATTTGTTGCCAGTGTCTCAGCCCTGAACTACCTTTGGTAGCTGTCAGACAGCACACTAGATTTCCCAGGACTTCAGTTTCCGGGAAATTCAAGCAGGTATTTTTCAGAAAGAGTTCGTAATTAGTGAAAAAATGGTTTTTCTTTACATATGCGACCCCTCAGCAAATCAAATTGAATGCTCTATTCCAGTTATTTGAATGTGATTTTCTTGTAAAACCAGAGTGATACGGTAAATTAGCGTATTTTTCTCATTGGTTAGATCAGGCTAAATATGCACAGACTGGGCATTCCTACAAAGTGAGCAGAAGCAACAGATGCACTGGAGCTTGGGGACTAATAATTGCCCCAACTGCCACTACTGTATCTTACAGCAAAGAATAATAACTGTACTATTACATTCAGCATGGGTATTTATGAATTAAGGCAAGCGGGTACAGTCCCAAACCTTGCTTTGTCCCTACTTATGTATAGTTACATAGCTAGTATGCTATACTACTAGCTAGTGGTAAAGTGTACCTGTTACTTAAAACTCTAATACTAATTTAGATTGTATTAATGAAATAAACTTTTTTGTAAATATAGATGTATTTTTAAAAATGTACCAGCGTTTCTCTCTGTCATCTTCCCTGTCAGCCTGACTTTTCTTTCCTGGGTTAGGTTGGGTGGTGCTAAATGATAATTGACATTATAACTCCTCCAATCAGATCACTTAAATCACAATCTAGCAGAGATCTGATTGGAGGGGCTATAAAGTCAATCATCATCCGACCCAAGAAAGTAAAGTCGGGCTGACAGGGAAGATGACAGAGAGAAACGCTGTATAAAGGTACATTATTTAATACATTTATATTTACGTAACGTTTATTTCATTAGTACAACCTAAATTAGTATTAGTTTTGAGGTGACAGGTGCACTTTAATGAAACCTTTCAACAATCATAGATATCAGTGGGTCATTTTGTCCAATGAGGATTAAAGTCTGCATTATAAATTTGGTCTGGAGAATAGTCCTCCAGATAAATATAATTTGAAAAAGGTAATGAAGGCATGCAATGGTTCCCAAGCAAATGTGGTACTATCTAAGCATTGAGTTTAGTTAAATCAACTTAGAAATGTAGGGATAATATTAAATGCTAATTTAAGATATTATAGCACTAGAAGTGTTTCCTTGCAAGCCTTAACCTTTGCCCCATTTTATATTTGACTGAATAATGGCCTGTAACCAGGAGATCTACAAATGTTATCTAACGCTTTAAAGTGTATGTAGTGTATAGATAATAGTGTTAGCAGCGCGTTAGCCATAGATATAAACAGAGACAAGTAGAGTGTAGCACCGCGTTAGCTATAGATATAAGCAGAGACAAGTAGAGTGTAACACTGTGTTATCCATAGATATAAGCGGAGACAAGTAGAGTGTAGCATTGCGTTAGCCATAGATGTAAGCAGAGACAAGTAGAGTGTAGCCCCGCGTTAGCTATAGATATAAGCAGAGACAAGTAGAGTGTAGCACTGTGTTAGCCATAGATGTAGGCAGAGACAAGTAGAGTGTAGCCCGCGTTAGCCATAGATATAAGCAGAGACAAGTAGAGTGTAGCACCACGTTAGCCATAGATATAAGCAGAGACAAGTAGAGTGTAGCGCTGTGTTAGCCATAGATATAAGCAGAGACAAGTAGAGTGTAGCATAGCGTTGGCCATAGATATATGCAGAGCCAAATAGAGTGTAGCGCCGTGTTATCCATAGATATAAACAAAGACAAGTAGAGTGTAGCGCCGTGTTAGCCATAGATATAAGCAGCGTAGCACTGCATTATCCATAGATATAAGCAGAGACAAGTAGAGTGTAGCACCATGTTATCCATAGATATAAGCAGAGACAAGTAGAGTGTAGCACCATGTTAGCCATAGATATAAACAGAGACAAGTAGAGTGTAGCACCGCGTTAGCCATAGATATAAACAGAGACAAGTAGAGTGTAGCACCGCGTTATTACCATAGATATAAACAGAGACAAGTAGAGTGTAGCAGCGCGTTATCCATAAATATAAACAGAGACAAGTAGAGTGTAGCACAGCATTCGCTTGCATTCTAAAGAATTCACATTTGTAACATTCTTTAACGTGGGGTTCACACTAGCGCAGACAATGCTGTGCTTATACAAACACAAAAATCACTCAGCATAAACCCCCATCACACTTACCTGATCCTGTCACACTAGCAGAAAGTCGTCGAGATGCTTCATGTTGCATTCGTAGCGAGCGTAGGGATTCGATGTGAACAATGCGAAGAGATAGGATGAGCTGGAAATGCAGAAGGAGCGGTCACACAGCATTGAGTAAGTAGAATACAGAAATGTGGCACAAAGATACACTGACCTGCATTTGCTGGTGTATTGTCTGGACATGCTTTTTTCAAAGCGCAGTGCTCGGAAGTGCTAGTGTGAACCTAGCCTAAAGGACTAGTAATACCAGAAAATATCAAATCCCATTTAGACCATTTTAACTGAACGTCTGATTTGTATTATTTTAAGTATGTCCTTGTTCCTTGTAGTTGCAGACATCTTGTATCTGTTAAATAATTAAATTCCTGCCTAACCCTATTGTTTTATATTGAACTTTAGATAATACATACAGTACTAATGAGGTAACCCAACAAGGAATAACTGCCATGGTAATCTGAAACAGCAATTTTGTCGCCTTTTCTTACTATTCCTTTAAACTTTGTTCTGTGGGGAAGGTGGGGAATAATAGAATAGAGTAGTATAATTAAAGAGATACTAGCATATTTCTCCCCCTATGATAATGGTAACATAAACGTTTGATGTTATTCTTATCAATTACATCATTACAGCAATGCTGGCTAGACAGGCCTCTGCATATTGCAGTAGGAGAGAAAATGTAATAGAAACATTAAAATATATTTAGTTTAAAAAGGAGGACTTTTTACAAGAAGCTACAAATAGGAGACCAGTCTGAAAGTGGTTGTAATTAAAACTGAATATTAATATACAATAAATAACTGTTTGTCTACAGAAGAGCTAATACAAGGTATAGCTTTCTAGAAATGACGGCAGGGACAGACATTCAAATGGATAGGAAAAATTCAAAGCCATATAATATATATTTGTATTCAGATATAAGAGTTATTGCTTTTACTAAACTTTCAGTAAAATTTATTAACAGAGCAGCCGTTAAAGGGAAGCCTATTAATCTACAGCAACCAAAGAGATGTTGACTTTCATTATTAATTTTATTATATCTCCCTTATGTCAGGGAATGGTGACTATGGGTCACTACGGCTCTGTAAAAGTTGTGACTGCTACAATATTCTCATTATACAGAGTAATGCGCATCGTAAAGAGAGTAACGGAGTAAAAGTAAAGCGTTACTAACCACCTCTGACTATGGGTTACTACAGCTCTGTAAAGTTGTGACTGCTATAATATTCTCATTATACAGAGTAACGCACATCGTAAAGAGAGTAATGGAGTAAAAGTAACGCGTTACTACCCCTCTCTGACTATGGGTCACTACAGATCTGTAAAGTTGTGACTGCTATAATATTCTCATTATACAGAGTAACGCGCATCGTAATGGAGTAAAAGTAACGCGTTACTACCCACCTCTGACTATGGGTTACTACGGCTCTCTAAAGTTGTGACTACTACAATATTTTCATTATACAGAGTAACGTGCATCGTAAAGAGAGTAACGGAGTAAAAGTAAAGCACTACTACCCACCTCTGACTATGGGTCACTACGGCTCTGTAAAGTTGTGACTGCTACAATATTCATATTATACAGAGTAACGCACATCGTAAAGAGAGTAACGGAGTAAGTAAAGAGTTACTACTCACCTCTGACTATGGATTACTATGGCTCTCTAAAGTTGTGACTGCTACAATATTCTCATTATACAGAGTAACGCGCATTGTAAAGAGAGTAACGGAGTAAAAGTAAAGCGTTACTACCCACCTCTGACTATGGGTCACTACCGCTCTGTAAAGTTGATGAATTCCCTTGTATGATTTTAAGTAATCTGCAGTACAAATAGGAAAAACTATTGCACTAGCAACACAGGGGATGCATATATTATTGTTTCTGCACTGTAAACCAATAGCTTTACATCAATATACTGGGCAGTATGCATTGGGTTCAAACTGCAGTGTTATTCTCTTATCTTGGTATAAATGAACACATATTATTAGTACTTACCTAAAGATACACTGGACACGTTTCCCTATGCAATTGCACCTAAACTAGAGTCCGTTTGGCTGGACTCCTGTCTTTGTATTGCAGAAGGAAAGTAAATAACCTAGAGCAGGAGTGCAGGAGTCGGCAACCTATGGCTCTTGAGCCAGATGTGGCTCTTTTGATGGCCGCATCTGGCTCTTTGACTGTAATGAGTGGTGCTCACATGCAAGCATTGTTCGTTGCAGTCTGCCGGCAAGCACTGTAGAGAGCTTTTTTCCAGGTTGCTAGCCAAACTGGAGCTGCTGACGTCACTGGCTTCCAAGTTTTCAGCCAATCTGGAGCCACTGACATCAGCGTACTTCCGGGTTGCTAGGCAATCCGGAGCCGCTGATGTGGCTCCAGATTCTAAGGGGCTGAGCAGAGCCGTTCTGTATATGGCTCTCTCAGCCCAAAAAGGTTGCCAACCTCTGACCTAGAGGGAAACGAAACAAACATGAGAAAAAACATACAAACTCTATGAAAATGATGCCCTAAGTGGCACTGAACCCAAGACCTTAGTCCTGCAAGGCAGCAGTGTTAATTACTAAGCTAAGAATTTAAAAAAAATGTTAAATTCAAAAGACATTATAACTGAAAAGGAAGAAATTCAGAATGCTTACAATTCAGATTAGGGGGTTATTCAATAAAGTCTGAATTGTTGCGTATAGGTACAAATTCGCCAGATAAAGGCAGTCGCAATAGGCTGCTACTGTCTCAGTCGCGACTCTATAATGAGAATATTGTCACAGTCATGACTTTATCATGGGAAAATTGTCGTGACTTTACAATGGGGAAATTGAAGCGGACTTGCTATGGGAATCCGCGGTTTGCGAGTTCGACAGTCAAATTTGCACCTTAGTGAATAACTCCCCTGGTTTACAGTTACACATCTTGCACACTACACACGTAGCCAGAACAGTAGTGTTAAATAACATATTTAATTGAACTGGATAATCATATCATGAACCTGTATGCAATTTGCACACTTTTTTTTTAAAGTACATCATTTAGAACAAATTTTATGGACCACCCCCTCATGTAGTATGCAATATTATTACATCTTTATAAAACGAATACAGGAATAAGGCTCTTACAATATTATTACATTTTTATAAAACGAATACAGGAATAAGGCTCTTACAATATTATTACATCTTTATAAAACGAATACAGGAATAAGGCTCTTACAATATTATTACATCTTTATAAAACGAATACAGGAATAAGGCTCTTACTAATCTCTCACTATTCTCATGATGGTGAAACTAAGCACCACAAGGATAGACAGACACAAATTGTGCTGAAGAATTTTGTCCTAGGCTTGGAGCATGTGTGTTTCATTGACTTACACTTAAATCTACAGCAGTTTACAGAGTAGTGGATTATGAGATTTGTTAGGGATCCATGCGGCATTAGGATGACGATTAGTGCCTCTCTTTCTATAAACTTGTTTAGACAAGCTTATAACCTAAGTTTTAACCTAGGAAACTAGTCACTAAAAAGCAAACTTGAAAGTTATATTTCATTAAAATGTAATTTTTTATTTTAACGTAAAGTGGAAACTATAGCAAAATGGCTAATTGTATATCTTTATATTTACAGTTAGCTTATTAAAAAAGGGGCATTCTGAATGCCTTAAAGGCAATGATCACTATATTTTAAAAAACAGATCACATACAATATATGTTGATAGACCCTTAGTTCTTTTTCCTCTGACAGTTTTTTTATTCCACTAAATCGATTGCAACATTTGTAACATTCTTTAAACTTTTTCGCAGAGGAGTCGAAACCAGGATAGTAAGATACAATACAGCAGCGGTTCTCAACCTTGCTGAGACCGTGACCCCTGGCGCTGACGTCACGTGCCGATGTTCAGGCCCGACGTCCTCACGTATGCGCGTCACGTGATGATGTTCAGGGCCAATGTCACCATGCAGGAACCCTTATAGAAAGGGACCTGCGATCACTACCGGGCTCCACAGCGGTTTGCGACCCCTGTGAGATGGTCGTGTGACCCCCAAAGGGGTCGCAACCCACAGGTTGAGAACTGCTGCAATGCAGCAAGAAAATTGTAACCAAAATAAATATATTAAATTAGAACTATATAGTTTATATTGCAAAAAAAAACCCTGAAAACAAGTGTCCAATATTGTGTAACTGATATGTCTATAAAATTTGTATTATTTTTTTGTTAATAATTCATTGCAGAACAGTTGCTGGTTTTCAAGGTAACCTTGTTGAGGAATCGGGACTATGTTATAGCAATGGTGTACTAAAATAACTACCATGAGCTTGACTGATACAAACCTTGCTTAGTCAGTTGACATGTATTTCACTGTAATCCCAATCTTTAAAAAATTAATTAACTTTTACCTGACAAAACTGAGAGCAGACTATCTTTTTTTTTTTTAATTTGAGATTTTTATTTTCAAAATTTATATTACAAAATAAATAATCATAAAACACACTTTAACTTTAGCAACATAGATTGTTATAATAAAACAGGATTTCCATAATGAAACAAATTATCTCTTCTTTTTGTCAACATTCATTTGTTTATATTTTTGGGTTTGTTTTGTGAACCTGATTTTGTAAGGTGTTCCTGTGTTGGATGTGTTATGGTAACTAACTGACTGGTGTGTTTTATTAATAATAGTAATTACAGTAAAGTATAGTAAGATAAGAAAAAATAGATAGAGGTAGAAGTAGAGGTAGAGTCCACTTTTATTACTTCAAATCTCGGTTCTATCGCATAGTTGTATTTCTTTTCTCTCATGTGCCTACATTTCTGTTAAATTTATAATTATTTTCTTTATAGGGCTTCTAGGTATTGGGTCCATGGAAGCCAGATTAGTTCGTGATCATATGATTTATCTAGCATTGCATATCTGATTTTTTCCATTGCTTTAGTCCAATTGACTTTGCAAATAAGTTCTTCTTGTGTTGGTAGAGTTATTTTTTTCCAAGCTCCTGCCAATAGTGTCTTTGCTGCCGTTATTATGTGTGTTGTGAGTTGTTGGTCGCTTTTTGAGAAGAGTGTTCTAATTGGCAGTCCTAATAGAAAAGTATGTGGGGTCTCTGTTATCTGTACTTTAAATATTGTTGATAAGATGTCTGCTATTGTTTTCCCGTAGTTTTATGCTACACTGCAGGTCCACCAGGCATGTATAAAAGTGCCTATTTGGTTACATCCTCTGTAACAGTCTGGTGTTTGGTAAGAGCAGACTATCTTAACAAGGCAGCCTCGCTCACTAAAAACAGTCATTCCTTGCAAGGCTGCCTCTTTTATTAGTGTCTACTTTTATTGGGAAATAATTTATCATTTGTATTGTGTATTGCATGATACAGTCTATGGGGTTTTTTTTCGGCTTTATCTTACTTTTAATATAACATAGATGACATATCACATATATTTAAAAATCATGATAACTCTAAAGCAATGGTACTGGAAATTTATCATGTAAAGACACTGTGCTGAGCTATAATGGTTTGCGTGTGTAAGTGGAGTAGCTTGAGGAATTCAGCATCATATAACAGATGCTATTCTGGACTGCGGGTCCTTTAAAGGCAATGTCTAAATTAGCTCAAGATTCCTCCTGTATGGGTGGGGGTGGGGGGGGGGGGCACAGATATGGGGAAGTCAGAGTGTGAGGTCACTTAAATATTTCAAAGAGTGAACAGACTTAATTAGGGTATGGCCTAGAATATTAGAAGGGTAGTGGAGGCATCTGGAATTGTAAGGAACATGACTACTATTTTTAAGGGATAGTAAAGATCTAAGTGCTCAGATGAAGTAACAGTATCAGTCAAAGCATTAACAAAAAAAGTTAAAGTAAGTTTGTAAATGAGCAATATCATTTAAAATCTTTAAAAAAGAAAAAAATAAAGCGCTTAGGGGGGAAATGTATTGAATGACATTAACTTGAAAATGGGCGCAAAGTAGTTTTGAGTCTGTTTTTACCAGTGCATCATTCATGTCCCATTTTGCCCTAGCTGCATCGTTTTTACAGTAACAATGAATCAGAGTATAAGCACAACTTATACACACACAGTCACACACACACAAACGTACATCTGTGTGTGTGTGTGTGACTGAACTGGGAAACTAGATTGTAAGCTCCATGGGGCAGGGACTGAAGTGAATGATGAATCAATGTACAGCGCTGCGTAATATAGTAGCGCTATATAAAATGAATAAATACAATACAACTGATATATGTATAAAACTTAGAACACTTTTAAGACACATTTTAATAAGTACAGTAAAATAAACACCTGCCTGATGAGAGTAAGTTATGCAATTGTGAAGAAACATTAGCAACGCCTAGGGGGGAAATTTATAAAGATTATTATTAGACAAACATGGCTTCTTTATTGTGTGCAGGTGTCACAGTCACAAATAAACAGGTTTGAAACACAGGTAGGTAGAGGAATACAGGTTTCTCCTGGATCACACAGTTCTGAGGCATACTGGATACTGGGAAGCCTGAAAGTCCATTAAAACCACTGTTATGCAAGCTTCGAATGGCTGCTGTTTGACCTGAGTGAAAAAGACCGACATTCTGTAACCATTTGCAACCATGTGATTTATTACACTGGCTTCATTTTGTATTGCAACACAGATACTGCAATGTAGCTTGGATAATGCACCATTTGCTTTGTAACCTGTCTACTGGGCATTTGGCAGTAATATGGCTGCAGTGGAATACAAATAGGGAATTGGCAATTTAATTGGGCTTCTAGATAAAACAGATGAGCAACGTACAGTAAAAACCTTCACTTGGCTACAAGCAGGAATTGCACAGCTAATGCTACTTAATATTCTTTATGCCTGGAAAGTTGGACAACAATAGTATGCTGGAAACCATCTGGGGACTAGTCATTTTTCCTCCGCTTAGCTGCTAAAAAAACTTCATATAAAAAAAAGTTTTAGATGTGTTTTCATGCCTCCACCAAAATGTATATTGTGACAATGCCCTAATAGCTTAAAAAGCTTGTCATGTCAATCTTACAGGTGTGGCTGTACTTTAATGATATCTGCTCAGTCCTATGATTAATGGTGTCCTGTGTCCCACACCTGGTTTAATAACAGCCAGTGTAAACCTGGGTGATCTGTA
>WMED01010939.1:0-15511 GCA_019650415.1 Pipa parva | reverse complement strand
AGGCAGCTGCTGCAGCTGCCTCTACCGGCCCGGCGATGGGGGGCCGGGTAAATGGCCTCATGGGGCCGCATCCGGCCTGCGGGCCGTAGTTTGGGGACCCCTGCTATAGGTCATCAATTAAACCAAAATTCCTTGTAGACCATTTCATTGGATGATTGCACATAAAAATACCTAACTTGCTTTTAATGAATACATTTTTTTTTGTTTCTTAAGGTAGGTCTGGGGCATCATTAGCCTTTAGAGTCAGTCATCTCTGAAAATCCTACCTGTATCTGAGTTTGTACTTGCTGAGTTCCAGTTGCCTTCTGTGCCTGGGTTAAAGAGGTGGTTAAGAACTGAGTTTTAATCGCTGGCTGAGTAGTAAAGACCTTTTGCTGTTGGGAAGCAGTGGATACTTGGGGTGTAGATATCTGGAGGGAAAGGTAAGGCTGAGCATTAAAAGCCCAGGGAAAAAAGCAGACAGGAAGAGATAAACGTAACTGCAAATCCAACACAAAGCAACATGTATTAGTAAACAGCTATTTTCCTGCATGTTAGTATTTAAGAGTAATGAGCATAAAAGCAAGATGGGAATACTGATCTGCAGCATTAAACCATAAATTACTTTTATTGGTTAAGCTATAGATATTTTTAGATACTGGCCTTCATGGCAATGCTACACAGGACTAATATTCTTATAATTAAACATATTGTTTGTCTATAAACTATATTTCCCTAAATGAAGCAAATCATTTTTAAATCTACTGGCTTATGAACATTTACAGGTAAGTCATAAATATTCCAACATAAAGAAAATAAGAAAAAAAAACCCTGTTATTACTGTCAAGTAAAGTGATTGCTGGTTTAATAGCTATAAAAAATGTAAACCATTGCTAAGCAAAGCCATGTATAAAATCCATACCTTCTGCTGCCCAAGAGAAGGCTGGGATTGCAGTGCTTTTTGCGGTTGTTGGGCAGGATGTTTCAGTTTCAAGAGTGGCTGTACATGTAATGGTTGGGCAACCATGGTTTGGCCTCCTAAAAGAAAATGCAAATATACTTATGAACTTTGTCCCTACAGCACCAAAAGCACTGAAGCTGGAAAAGATAAGTATTGAAACTGAAATTGCACAATGGCAACAAACTTCCTTGGTTATTTGCTAATATGAATGAAGAATAGGCGTTAATTTGCAGATTGCTTTTATGGCTTTCATGAGAAAGCATCAGAACATTAAAAAGTATATAAAAAGGAAAAACAGTACATAAAACACATAAGAATTTATAAATATGTAGATAAATCAATAGTCTCCATGCAGGAGTATATGCCAAAAAATCTACTCTATAATATTTTGTAGCCCAATTAGGAGCACACTAATAGCTTCACAGTAAATATAAAAGATAAGCAATACTTTTCAATGCCATACTCTTAAAATGGAACATAAATATATTTATTTGGATATAAAACATAACCATTAAATGAACCACAAAAATGTGTACTTTATACTATTTTTTAGTATATTTCAGAAAACAAAATGCACTTTTTTAATGGTAAAACCACCATTTAAAAAAATGCTGTGTCTTATAGTCCAAAGGTTGCAGCTTCCTTATAGTCCAAAGGTTGCAGCTTCCTTATAGTCCAAAGGTTGCAGCTTCCTTATAGTCCAAAGGTTGCAGCTTCCTTATAGTCCAAAGGTTGCAGCTTCCTACAGGGACCAGTGCCTGTAAGATCATAGCCGGAACAAAGTTGAAAAGGATGGGCTCTAATCATGCTCCCAACCTATAGACTCTTACGCCACTTTACAGACCCATGCATATGCCCTTGCTAATGGCCTGGCAATTTTTTTGTTGTCTATTTATATCATATGCTGATTGTAATTAAGTATTTGTTGAGGGTCAAATATACGGTATATGGAGGACCAAAAATGACATAAGTATAAATAAATCAATGAATGAATAAATACATAAATAAATGAATAACTAAATAAAAAACGCATACTTATAATATATTTTTCTAATTTTATTTCTACATTTATTTATGTATTTATTTCTACATATCTATATTTCTACATTTATTTTCACATTTCTACATTTATTTATGTATTTCTTCATCCCGTATGTTAATTGAGTGGGCGCTCCTAACCTCATTCTAAAGCATGATTGGTCAGTTTGGTGAACCAGACAGAAGCAATTGATATTTCAAGTCCCTACAACAACAAGGGACACTGGGGAGAACATAATTACCCTGTGCCAGTACCGAATCGAAAGCTGCCGTCCCTGCATGATCAGCCGGCACACGTCTAACTGCTGAACCTCCCACAGCACAAGGAGCCGGGATCGCATGTGACAGGCCCTAATTAAGCAGGTACCGATCCCAAATCGGGTAAAACTGACAGGCAAGCAGACACACACTAAAAACTAAATAAAAGGACACAGAAATACACTGTACCTGATCCACAGAACAGCCAGCTCAACAGTAAAATGATCCACCTTCCCTCTGGTGCTGTCAGTGCTTCTCTCTCTCTCCCTCCCTGCTGTTACATTGTCCCAAGATGGGCTGCCCCTCCCTCTTTGCTGGGTGGATCGTTTTACTCACAGCACAGGGTAATTATGTTCTCCCCGGTGTCCCTTGTTGTTGTAGGGACTTGAAATGTCGATTGCTTCTGTCTGGTTCACCAAACTAACCAATCATGCTTTAGAATGAGGTTAGGAGGGCCCACTCAATTAACATACGGAATGAATAAATAAATAAATGTAGAAATGAATAAATAAATAAATGTAGGAATAAATAAATAAACGTAGAAATAAATAAATAAATGTAGAAATAAATAAATGGAGAAATATATAAATAAATGTAGAAATGTATAAATAAAATTAAAAAAATATATTATAAGTATGCGTTTATTTATTTATTCATTTATGTATTTATTCATTTATACTTATGTCATTTTTGGTCCTCCATAAATATAGCAGGTACAGGAATTCGTAAAAAGTGTTTGGAAACATTAAAAAAGACCAAAGTCTCTGAACAGACTGGAGCAGTAATCATTCCTAGCAATGTTAACCTGGCTGCCCTAGTTCTTGTCTGCCAACTCTGTAAGGCAGTTTAGTTTTTCAATAACTGGAAGGCTGTGTTGAAAAACGTGCCTATTTTACCAAGCACTTTTGTGAGTATAACTGATACATGCTTTTAAATATTAAAATGTGTTAAGATTTCACACTATGAAGATATTCTCTTTTCTCTGAGTGAAACTTTCGAGTTTTTCCCTGGGTGATTTTCTGGATGGCATGTGTTACATATCGATTTGAAGTTATTTCCTGGAAGCCTATTTAAGCTTTTTACAACGCAAGATTGTTGTTTCAATCAGGTAAGTAGATTGCAGTGTCTGTTTGAGGATTTCATTTCACGAGCACGTTGGATTTGTTTGTAGTGCTTTCTATCTGTCACCAACACATCACCTAACAATAGTTAGAAGCTATCTCTTTTTCTGGGAACTATTCATGTTTGATTTGATTTTTATATAATTTATTGCACTTAGTGCGATTTTATTCACTTTCTTCACAGATTGTTTTTGCTTCTATTGATGTTACAAATACAGTGTTAAGGGGCACAATGTTCATTTGAAGGAAGAAGCAGCATTATCCATTGGGACTTTTAATTTCACTTTTGTGGACATTATACTCATTTATTTGAAGCGCTGTTATTAGTTTGTTTGAAAAATTAAATGTTAATGGAAAACAGGTGTGACATTGTGTGTGCAACAGTGTTTGTGCCTGTGTGACAGTGTGTGTACCAATTTATGTGCATGCTTGTAGCTTATTTATTTTCTGAAAATATTTCACTAAAATTTGTGGATGTGTCATATTCTGGTACGTCCTATAGTTTAAAATACATATTAGTTCTGATTTCTAATGCAGTATTACAGATACCTGCTGCTTTCTGAGGCTGGTTAATGGAAACACTGATTCCCGCTACAGTAACAGGCAGAGTGGTGACTCCTCCAGATGAAACAACAGCAGACACAATTGGAGGTTTAGCCAGAGCAACCTGTGCAGTCTGCCCTGGCTGAGCTTGGATTTGCCCTTGTGCCTGCAACTTGAGTAAGAAATAAGCAAATTCACTATTGCTTCATAGTAGCCATATACATACGTATTAATGCATTTTGTGTACTTAAAGCTTACCAGTCGAGCCACTTGCAGATTTGTCATATTAGTACCAGCAAGTACAGCTCCAGCACGGGAAGCAGTGACTGTTGCAAGTTGCTGGGTTTGTTGGGGTTGAACCTGTACTTGTGTTGTGGTACCAGTCAGAGTTCCAGTCTGAGACACCTGCTGGAGTTTCTGTTTATGTAGCTTCATCATCTGCTCCTACATGAAAGAAGTTATAGTGACTATTTTGCTTCTGGCAACAAGACTATAATAGAAAGTACATATTCTCGAGAGGTGGGGATGTGATGACTCATCCTTGATATTCCCATTTATCTCTCACTGGAATGTCAGCTGTAAAGTGAGACTGAACTAGTAAAGCCAGTAAAAACAACATTGTCCAGTATCAAAGCTCACCTGAGACATCTTGGCACCAGCTTTAATTTGACTTGTTGGCTGTGCCTGAGCCTGAATTTGAGGAACCTGCACCTGACTTGCCTGCTGCCTAAGAAGCTGGAATTGCGCTTGGGTGATTGTTTTTCCAGCCAGTTGCACATTAGCAGTGGAGGCTAGAGAGAAAGCATAAAAGGCATATAATTAAAAGAAAAAACTCAAAAAGAAATAGTTAAATTATAGATAACAAATAAATTAAAACTTTGTTCAATAAATCACTAGTGAACACGAGCTGAAGTTATTCCACAGCATTACTCAAAAAGCAGTCCTACTAATTAGTTAACACCAGAATAACTGTCATTTACCTGTTGTCACCTGAGTTACTATGGCCCGAGCTTGGGTCTGCACTGGAGTAAGGTTAGTGGAGACAACAGCACCTCCAGTTACTGGAGTAACTGCTCGAACACCTTGACTGGTTGCTATGGTGACCATCTCAGTGGGCAATGTGGCAGTAGCTGCTGTTCTTTGTTGGACAATTTGTGCAGAAGCTGCTGGGGAAGTCTAAAGAAAACAGAGCCTTGTTTATTTTCATGTAGTTTTTTCTCAATTAAAATTTTGTCTAGGTTAGTCCTACCCCTGCTAGACAATCAGTAATCTTTATGTTGAAAAAATGGTCTCTTTAGAAAATATTTAAAAATAATAATTGATGACATTTGGCTGGAGTTCTGGCTTACAGATATAACCAGGTAACAGCGAAATTTGCAAAAGGTTACTTGTTACCAGTTGTTTAAAGATTTTCCTGGGCACCACCATGTAGTATGAGGTGTGTCTGCTAGTTCAATTTGTCTCCCTGACTGATATAATACACAATTTTCAAAATTCTACATAATATGTAAATATAACTTTATCAGGCTGTTAGACTGAAAGTGACAGCAGTAATATTTGTAGAAGCACTGTATAAGAATAATTTGCTATTGTAATCTAAAAGAGAACATTTTAGGCTTCAGTAGTGCTTTACTTTTCATCCTTAGCTTGATTAGAAGTTTGCTTTTGGATCTCATGCCAAATTAATCTGGATTATCAAATAATACAATACTCAGTGTCTTGTAGTAAATACAGTTGAGGTCAAACACTACATTACTTACTGAAATGGTAGCAGACACTACTGGAGATACTAGGCGCTTATTCATTGGTTGGAAGGGAGAAGTCATTCCAGACACAGTGTTAACAACCACACTGCCACTGACAGTTCCTGAAAAGAAATATTAAATCAGCTGTTTGATTTACTCAAATTCCTCACAATATGTAATAAAAAAAAACAAACAATGCTAGTCTTCCATTACACCCAGGAGATATGGTCCTAAAATGATCTGAACCCATTAAACTCACTACCTGCTACAAGTTATGATAGGGATTTAGGATGTTCCATTCCTTTTTGCTTAGTTTTTTCTCCTATTTTCTAAACTCTTCTTACTTAGTGATGACCATGATCTGTAAACACCAGGGGCACTGGTCTTTCATTTAGCACTATCCCAAGCCTCACATACATTTCTCTTTATTTTTATTCCTCCTCAACCACCAAAGAATAACTACAAAAACTCACATATAGAAAAATAGAATTGTTTCATCTAAATGAGTTTGCTTTTGCAATTATGTTGAAATTGCTTTAAATCTGTAATTGGGATTAAAATTCTGTTATTCTTAGTCACTGTATTTAAAAAAGAAAAAAAAAAAGATCTGGAATATAGGTCAGAAAGAATCATCTTACCTGAGGATATACTAGTCCCAGGTACTGTAGCCTTGATAGTACCAGTCTGATGAAGAAGAGAAAAAAAACACTCACAAAAACATATAACCAATTTTCCTGGGAATGTATTACTTACGAATACCATTTATTTATTTGTGTGCATAGAATTTAAACTTTGTTCTAGCTTTTGACAAAAATCATTTTTAATGTAGTCTACAATTAATTTCCATATGCCCTAAGATCCACTTATATTCCATAAATATCTAGAAGCTTTACCAACAGTGCAGGACTGGAGACCGGAGTTGTATTGTTACTAGGTCCCTTAGCTGCTGGTTGCTGTTGTACCACCACTTGAGGCTGAGTAACTGTGATGGGTTGAGTCTGAGCTTGGGCAGGCTGCACTGCAGCAGGCTGAGATGGCTGTTGTCCATTTTGTTGTGGTTGTTGGGGTGAGGGTCCAGACTGCTGCTGAGCTCTGACCTGCTCCACTAAAGCCTTTGGATAAGAAAAAAAATTAGGTTATAAAAGTAAAAATTCAGTAATATAGCAATAAATTCTATACACCTTTTAAATGTTTTCATCTGATAAGATGTAAACACCTACCTTCTTCTCTTTGGCTATGCGATCTGCACGAAGTGAAGCAACTTGACTTGGGGGCAGGGGTTTGTCATAATTGATGCCACTGAAAAATAAATAAAAACAATCAATTGTAACAAAAATGAGATTTACACTCACTGTTAAATTGGTTTATCTTAGTCAGAGGGGGACACAGGAACAATGGGAGGCAGCTTTCATCTAGTGTTTCTGTGTCCCCTACAAAATAAGAGAAAATGAGATTTATATTCATTGTTTAATTAGTTTCTTTTAGTCGGAAGGGGGATGCAGGAACACTGAGTAAAAGGTGGCTTCCACAGTTCCTGTGCCCCCACAAAGTAAGAGAAGAGCATTTTAAATCGTCTGTGACATAATTCCACCAGGCAAGGAACATACATGATATTAAGATCAGATCTGCACAGGGGTATTAACATGCAGTCGATAGATCAATTAACACCCTTACCTCTCTGCCAGGACTGAAGCATGCTTGGGATTTTTCTGAAATGGATTCATTCCTAGCCTGAAACAATCAATAATATTTTGTTATTTTTTTTTTTTGTTTTTTAATAGTGTGCAGTGACAATCATCTTGTAAAATAATAATCCTAAATTAGTGAAATGTAGTAAAATATTTCCAATTGTTTACTTTATAAAAGATTATTAAACATTTGCAGGGAGACAGTCCCTTCAAGTTGTTTTTGTGGTGCTGAGGATGGTAGAATTACACATACCTTGAGATCAAACTATGGCTTAAGATCATTTCTGGTACATCATATGGCATGACTGCCATGTGACCTAACCAGCATGTTCTACAGTAAAATTTAAAGGAACATTATCTCCTTATACTACTATGAACACCTCTATAGTAACATTGCATTAAAGCAATTCACATTTAGTAAGACCGTTACCCTTCAAAAATATAAAAGCAGCTTTGGAAATTTTTATGAAATATATTTATGAACTTTCACCATACCAAATTATCTTGTCAAATGTGCTAAGAACTAGGATTCTGTATATATTTAAAATCCATGCATATGCAGCAGACAGTTACATTAATTATGTATTTTGGCAAAAGGCAAAAGCCAGTATGGAAACCCAAAATAAAAGGTTAACTCATTTTAGAGTTTATAATGTGAAATTTAAAACACCGAAGTTCTAAAGTTTTCTGTTCTTGGTGATATGAAACAAATGATTACATATTTATTCTGGTAAAACCACAAACACCACATTGGATCAATCAAAATGTCTTCTGAAAAGATTCTGCCCACCCACAATAATATTTGGCTGTGGTATCAGTAAAGGCAGTAAACCCAGTGAAGACCTTAAATAAACTACTTGAAAAAATACGACAATACTTCTTGTAGATTTGCAATTCTATCTTTAAACACCAGTTTTTCTTGTTTTTATTCTCATCACTCTCTATGCACCTAAACAGTTTACCTATAGTACTTCAACTGCATGGAGGTAACCTCTCCCAAATAAATACACTCACCATGTTGGATAGCATCATCTATCTTACTCTTTTTTTTTCCCAGCATTAACAACACATCAGTCTATATTTGTGTTATAGAATACAGTATCTGCAGCAATTAAAATACCAGTAACACCAAAAAAAAAAAAAAAAAAAAAAGGAGGGGTAAAGCTTCCTTCCTCTTGAAACAGGACACTGGGAAACAAACACTCCAATCCCCTCAGACTTTACCTCCATCTCTGGGGAATGGCAAATTATTCTAATAGCCATAAGGCAACCTTTTCTAAACTAAAAACGAAGGGAGGGTTAGTTATTCTGTGTCCCCCAGGAGACTCCAAGAGAAAAAGATTTAACAGCGAGTACAAAATCTCCTTTTCTCTCAGTTCTCTTGGGTGGGGGGGAGGGTACAAGACCATGGGGATCTAACAAAGCAGTCCCAAAACGCAAGGGTGGAAATAAACATTAGATGAAACAAATTCAGAATCTGTGATGATTGATGTATGCTCCGCCCTGATGATTGATGTTGATAGGCAGAGTTGCTTCTTGAGGAGACCATTTATAGCCTAGGGAAACTGCATACCAACCTGATAAACTTGCATCTGTACACATAACCTGCCACACTGATTCTGCAATGGAGTGACCCAGTGTGAGGTGCTGTGGAAGAAGCCACCAGGCTAGAGAAGAGCGGGCCCGAGAAGACAGGGAGGTCTGCTGAGAGAGAGAACTCCTCTCCTCCAATAATGCAGAGTTCGCCTCTGGAGTGGGTGAATGTGAAATTGAGTGTAAGGTACAATCACTATGGTAGACACCATGAGGCCTAGAATGCACATGCAAGGCACACTGACGGATAAGATTGGCGATAAAAGTGCAGGATCGCTGTCCATATCCTTTATACCCTTTCTGGGGAAAGGAACTCTGTGGAGCTTGGTGTTGAAAAGTACACCCAGGAAAACCATTTGTTTCCAGGGATGCAGAAATGACTTTTGAAGGTTGATTATCCAATCTAAGATTAGCAGTATTGGTATAGCAGTGTGCATTGGCCAAAGAGCTGCTGTGTGAGAAGCTTTATGAGAAGCTCGTCCAGGTAGTGAGTTACATGGATCCCTAGTAGACGTAAATGGGCTGTGACTGCGTTCATAATTTTTGAGCAAATTCAGGGTGCTGAGGATAGGCCAAATGGCAGGGCTTGATTGATAGTGCTGGTCTCTGTAAGCAAAATGGAGATATCTTTGGCCTTGAATTCTATTTGTAGCCCATGGAAATGATTTTTAGGAGCCAATGATCTGAGGAATCTGGTTTCAAGCTGCAAATGCAGCCTTTAACCTTCCTCCCACCTGCTAATTTGGAGGGAGAGAAGTGGAAGAGTCAAGTAGACTGCTGTTTGTTTGCAGAGGACTTGGCTGCAGTTTTGCATCCTTGCCAGAATGATCTGTGTTTGGATGGAAATTACCTCTAAATGCTGTGGGGCGGGTTGGGGATAAGGGGGCATAGAAAGGAAAGGACTAAGTCCTGTAATGACTGCCCCATCTGAGTCTTCGAGCTGAGATCTTGTTTTTTTGTTGGGGGAGCAATGTGCTTTTTCCCCTTTGTTGCTTAAAAAATAATAAATTGCTAGCCAATCCAGAGCCGCTAACGTCACCTATATGATGTCACATATGACATCAGCAGCTCCGGATTCAAAAGGGTTGAGCAGAGCCGCACATATATGGCTCTCTTAGCCCAAAAGGTTGCCAACCCCTGGGATAAATGCACTGTGTAAACTGAGCCTTAAGAGAAATTTTAGTCTGAATCCCTGCAGTTTATTAGTGAATTACTGCAGTGGATCAGTAATTACAAGCAGGAGAGAACTGTGTAGCTAACTGCATTCCAGCAACTGAGTTCACTCAGAGGACCTCCTGGGGAGCCTGAGCACAGTATAGAGATACAGGTAATATGAAACTGTAAAATGAAACTGTAAATGAGTCTATGTTGTGTAGGGACCCCCTTCTGGCCCCCCTACTTGTCAGCAATGCTGTGCTCTCCTCTGCTCACAGGAACACATCGGGAGTTACTGCCGGCAGCTCAGCTTAGTAGCTTTGTTAGGTGAAAGCTTCCAATGCTCTTCTGATGGCCGGCACCATTTTAGGCAATGCGCAGAACAACCTCGTGGAGTGTAGGGGAAGGACCCTGCTCCACAAGAGGAGCCCCTGAGGCCTACTCTACCTCAGGTAGGGACCGGCAAGGATCTGGTACCCTATATTAAAGGGCCATATGTCCATATATTGTAATTAAAGGACCAGTTCCCTAATTACTGCTGAGTAGGGGAATCCAGCCCCCAAGTTCTATAAAGAGGATCCAGTCCAAGTGACCAGAGCCAGCGCTATACTTAAAAAGCCAGTGCATCTAGGATTCCTTAAAGATACAGCACATCTTCAAGAGCCACAATATCCTGTACTATTGTGAGTACCCTGGGTGGGAGATACCATAGGGGCAGCTACTTGAGGAATACATATGTCTAATGAGTATTGTGCCTGCATCTATCATCTATCTAAGCCTGCAACTGCTACTATTTCATTCTGTGTGCATAAGTTAAATAAAGTTGTTACTGCATTTTCACACTAAAGTCCCTGGCGTCCATGTTTTTTTCACTGCACCACACCGCAACGTTACCAACTACTCCCATAATCCTCCAAATCAGTGTGAAGGCTCACTCCAGAGTGTAGAGTCATGAAATGTAACCCATGCTCTGCAGCTAGCCTGTGTTAATGGTTTGGCGCTGTATAACTAAGAAACTGCCATATCGCCACTATAGCGTTACAGTTGTTAAGCAGACCTCACTCAGTCCCATTGTTTTCTATGGTGCTATATTCAGTAATTATATCCTAAAGCCCTACTTTTAAAACCAAACATAATCTTACTTTCTACACAAAATTTAGAATTTTTGGGAGCACAGACTGAATATATAGAAACTATGAATGCATTTGAGGCATTTATATTTTTTGTGTTACTGAACTTTTAGGTGCTGACATTTTGTTCCTTATAAACCATATTAGATGACAGTAAACATTTACTAACAGTGGTTTGATGGGCTGACTTCTCTTTCCAGCAGCGTTCTTCATTAATTCAAAGCGGGTGGTGAACAGCTGACTGTGTGAAATTCCTTCATCCTGCGCATATATTTGACTGGTTCGTAAAGTCTTAGTCTTCATAAAAACAGGGAGAAGAAATAATTAAAAAAAAAAAAAAAATCAGCAAGAGAGTTTGTACAGTTTTTGTGTAGCAGTTGAAATGCTTAGATTACATACAGTGAACAATTTTGTAAACATCCATAAATTCATATAGGTGTATACATTAAACATAGGGAAAAATGAATCTATGCATCTGTTGCATGCAGTACACCATTTATTTTATGATAAAAAATAATGTGCCACATGCTTTAATAAGCAGAATTTATTCAAGCAATTTTTTGCTACAATGCAATATAATTCAAACCACTTTCTCCCTTATCTATAGTGCACAAGCATAAACATACACATTCCTAGGCTACTCTATTTCTTAAGAGCTATACAAATAACAGCAATGCTTTTATTTAACACACCTTAAAAATGCTTTCAGACTTCTTCTTTGGACTGACATCATACAGCAACTGTGAAAGTAAGCAGAATGTTGGATGTTTAGGTTCTTACATTAGCAAGGCTGACTGCATACAATTAGCCCTCAGAGTTCACAATATGTATCTGTTCTAGACAGTGCTATTAAAAACCTTTGCTCAGATTTTTCTACATCACTAATGTTAAAAGTAATGAAGTAATTTCCTACAAGTCATTTATTTTTAGTAGACAAATATGAAATAGTGTTGGTTTCAGTATGGTTTTAAAGCCAGCCCCATGCCCATCACATATACAATATATGTAAGCCTTCTGCATGTAAACGAAAACAGAATACTCTGATGTACAGGACTTGCATTTCATTTGAAATAATTGGTTGGATATCAGAACAAGGAGACCACTCTGAAGTATGTATAATATGAAGAATTGCTGTTCATTGATTTACAATGTACAGCAATAAAATGAAATTAAAAATGTTTGTTACAAAAATCGACACAAAACCATTCTTACCTTCCCTTCCTCTCTTGGAATGATAACATTCTCATAGCGGGTGCGACACTGTTTTGGAGTTCGGTAGATTCTACTGCAGGAGTTCACCACATCACTCACAAGATCCCAGTTTGGAGTGTGAGCAGGGGACACCACTGACAGGTTCAAGGGTAGCTCTAGGAGTTGTTTCACTGCCTGTTTGAAGTATAAATGGCACAATATGTTTGCAAGATCTGCAGAGCAGAGATATTTATATATTCTTCACCTATATCTTTAACTATTACGTTTTATCATATATTGTTCATTAATCATACACTAATGTTCAACTATGTTGTCAGCAAAGCACAATATACTGAATGACAAAAATATACAAACATAGATTATAAAAAGGCTAGGTCAAAGCTTTTCAGACACTAATATCTCTGCATTGATTTGGAAAGTTGAGTGCATTTTTCAGCTAGATTCTGTTTTCCAAACATAGCCTGTTAAAGTCTGCTTACCTGAAGCAAAGCCCAGTCTTCACTTATTAGCCATTCAGGGTTGTCTGGTCCAGATTCCATCACTGGCTTAATTAAGGTTGGCAAAGGTTTAGCAAACTGCGTTTGTTGCTTTAAAAGTATGTTCTTCTTCTGCTCCTTACCCTCCTTGCGCACTTTTATAGGATTTGGTGCAGCTCGATCAAAAAGTGAGCGAGGGGGGACTACAGATTCTCCATGGCGCATCTTCTTCTTTCGACCCGCAGCTATAAAACAGTCAATCCTGGTTAACAAATAATTTATTTTCTTGTGTTTTTAGACCTTCCTATGGATGGAAAGTTTTAATTTATGGGTAGGGGTGAGGCTTTTATAAACTTTCATAGCTTTAATTTTGCCTGCATGAAAAGACACGGCCACTTAACTAGCAACTTCATCTCCATCAGCATTGAAATTCTTGACTAAGTAAACTTCCCTTTGTCTATCCTTAAAAGCATGTAAGACAAAGTGGTAGAGAGGCACCATATTTGTACTATATGTTTTCAGAGGCAGTATTGGAAGGTTACAGCTCTGACCACTGCTGCTCCATGCAGACAATCAAAGAACAGGTAAGTAGCTTTTTTTATAGGGTAGCTGGATAGAAAGAGTTGGGTGATGAGTTCTGGTGCAGACACTGAGGTTAACCCCACCTTAATTCAGCCACTGCTGCTTAAGTCATCTTCCCTTTTCTTCCTACTTTTTCTATTAGTTGCAGTTTTATATGTTGTGAAAAGTATAGAAAAAAAAAAACCAATAACTATACAAGAGATGGGTTATACAATAAAACAAGGTGACATACCATGGAACATATAAATATATACATACAAATATATAAAACAAACTCACCAGCAGGATCTGTCTTATGACGCTTGCGCTCCTTTCTCATATAAACTGGAGGTAGTTTAGACTCAGGGATGGGACTGGTATCATACATTAAACACATGACAGAGTCAATGTAAATGTCATTTTCATCTTGCGGTGGTGTCGGTGGAGTCCAGATCTATAAGTAATAGCCACATATCAGATACATTTTACCTATTTTCATTAAAAATAAATTCAATGCAAATAAATTAAAAATTTTCAACATGTAAGTAAAACAAAAGGAAACAAAACTACTTACAGGCATTATTTCAGTGTGTCCATCTGGTCCATCATAAAAAAAGTCCTTAAAAAAAAAAATAATAATTTACTCACCATTAAATCCTTTTCTCTTAGTCATAAGGGGACACAGGAACAATGGGTAAAAGGTGCCTCCCATTTGGAGGGTAAGACACAAGAATATGAACTACGAATTCTCCCAAACTACTTTTATCCCTGCCTTCTCTCCCCTTACCTATAACTAGTGATTTCCAAAGTATGAATGGGGGAGAATTTCTGAATGTTTTACAAAGAATAATATAAAACCGTATAATGAAATAGGAAGGAACAAAACCAAAGTTTAAATTTAAAAGGTGGAAACATCTTGTGACCCCTTACAACTAAGACAAAAGGATTTAACAATGAGTAAATAAAACCTTTTTTCTCCACAGTCATAGGGGGACTCAGATATATTAAATTGCACCAAAGTATCCCAGCTATGTGAGATCCGTCATAAACATACATCAGTCCATTATAACAGACTGAAGGAGTTTATATCCAAAGGCCACATATATATTAAGTTCAAATCTTTAAAATGTACAACCATGTGGTTGTACACCTTACAAAGCTACTTGCCAGATATGAATTGCAGACACGACCTATAAAAGAAAACAGGAATGCTTGTGTAATACCGCCTTGTCTTTATGAAATGTAA
The DNA here is from genome assembly GCA_019650415.1 of Pipa parva. Lineage (NCBI taxonomy): Eukaryota > Metazoa > Chordata > Amphibia > Anura > Pipidae > Pipa > Pipa parva. The sequence continues at coordinate 805 of WMED01010939.1, read as the reverse complement.
AAAAAAAAAAAAGAGATGTTGAATGAGGGAGCTTTAAATTTAAAAATACAGCTACTGAATGTAATGGCAACAAGAAAGGTACAATTCCAGGAAAGCCAGGGTAGATTAACTGCAGACAAGGTTTTAGGGGGTTATTCACTAAAGTCCGAAATGTTGCATATAGGTGTGATTTCACCAGATAAAGACCGTCGCAATAGGCTGCTACTGTCACGTCTTTATAATGAGAATATTGTCGCAGTCGCAACTTTATTATGGGAAAATTGTCGCAATCTTAACAATAAAAAATTGTTGCGACTTTACAATGGGGAAATTGTCGCAAATTTGCTATGGAAATTCGTTGCTTGAGAATTCGACAGTTAGATTCGCACCTTAGTGAATAACCCCCCTTGAAAGGGGAGATCCAGAGGAGGTGAAAAACCAGATTAAAGGTCCCATCAGGATTGATGGGAGAATCCCCTTGTAAGAAGGTTCAGACAATGTCCAGCAGCCTAAGACATTGTAGGAAAAATAATCAAAGAGCAAATACTTGGTTTCTGGGTAACTTTAGATTGAAGATATAATATAATAAATATATTTGTAGATTAATGTACCATTCCAGTTTGTAAAGTGTCCCAATTGAAGTATTAATTGCTAAAAGTACATCTGTGTATGTGTGTATTTTCAAGGGATTGTCAAAACAAGTAGCCACAGACAACCCTTGTGGACAAAAATGGGCCACAGTGAAGCTCATCATCTCTAACATAGTAACATACCGTATATACTCGAGTATAAGTCGACCTCGTGTATAAGTCGAGGGCAGTTTTTG
>WMED01010938.1:0-15511 GCA_019650415.1 Pipa parva | reverse complement strand
GGTACACCACGGCTAAATGTTATCAGTTTGACATCATGACATCAAATTTTGATGTCATGATGTCATGAGTCTACCAACTCTAAGCATTCAGTCAGATGAGCACTGCTAAATATCCTGATATCCATCTACCAATAAACATTCAGTCAGATGAGTAGTAATAATATGATGATCTTTAATCTGCAAAGGTCTGAAACAAATGTGCACTTTTACATTGATTGAAACCTGTGTGATGCTTGCATGGCCTTATAACCTCAAAAGTAGCTTCCAAAATCTTCTGTCCCATTTATGGGAGTTATTGACTAAAGTAAGAATTCAACTGTTGAATTTTCAAAACAGCGGATTCCCGTAGCAAATCCACAACCACAACAAATTTCCCATTGTAAAGTCGCGACTGCGACTATATTTCCATAGTAAAGTTGTGACTGTGACAATATTCTCATTATAAAGACGCGACTGCGATAGTAGCAGTCTATTGCGACTGTTTTTAGCTGGCGAATTCACACCGATACGCAACAGTTCAGACTTTAGCCAATAAAACCCCTTAGAGTTAAAAAAGAATAGTTGCCAAGCTCCTCTGTTACTTTATACTGGGGTCACAGTAGCTGATTTTCAACTGAGTTTTTTTTTTTTAACTAGGCTCATTATTGTTTATCTTGCAAAACACAATAGACTGTGTGGATTATTCCACAGGAAACAATGAAGACTACTTTTTCCAGTTCAGCTGAAAATCAGCTAATCTGACCCCAGTGTTTAAGTTAAATAGTGAACATCTGTACATGGGAGAGGAGACTGTATGGGGTCCTGAATATATTCCATGAATTAACTATTACAACCTGTAAGCACATGACTTGCAAAGGATTCTGGGGGTTATTGTTCAAAGTGAGAATTTGACTGCCAAAGTGAATTCTTATGCTACGCTCTGAGGGGGTCATTCTTTGAAGGCCGAATTTTCATGTAAAGGTGTAAATTCGTGAGCTAAAGACAGTTGCAATTGACTGTTACTGTCGCAGTTGTGAATTTACGATGGGAGAGTTTTCGCAGTCGTGGATTTGCTATGGGAATTCGCTGTTTGAAAATTCGACAGTTGAATCTGCACCTTGGTGAATAACCCCCCTTAGTGTTTTACATGCAGGTGACAATTGTAAAATTTCACTAGGGCATAATATATTACCAATAGTACATCCTCTTTAACTAAACCCAGGAAATGTATTAAATAAATAGTATAATATAAATATATAATTTAAATAATATAAGTATAGGCTAGAAGTTTTTTTAACTATTTGTTCAATATTCTTACTGAAACGTTCATAGCAAGACGCAAATTGTAATTGGTTGCTGGAACGGCTTCTCTTTTACGTCTATTTAATAAATCACCCAGATTCAATATTTTTACTTCCCCGTGGATCTTATTAATAAACTCTTTATTGTAGTCTTGTTCTATAAACCTTCGTTTCAGTTTATCAGCGGATAGATTATGATCAGAGGCTATTCTCTTAATTCTCATAAATTGATCCTTAATAATGGCCTTTAAAATGCTGTAATTTTATAAACAATGTAGCGATGTTCTACGCTTATACCATTCTTCTTATGGAATGCCTAATTTCATGTAAAGCTTTGTGCGAGATTATCTTATAGTCCTTTAAAATACTGGTTTGAACATTTGAAGAATTTCTTGTTAAATAATTTACAGGGTAGTAGGGGTCACACTTCTCCAAAATCCACCACTGGATAGTGACAAGGTTAGGGTTGCCTGATAGGCCTGAGGATTGTTTTAGAGCAGCAGTTCTCAATTTACCTGATGCCATGACCCCCCATGATGACGTCATCACACCGGGCATATCTGCATGTGGTCATGGAGACAGGTAGAGGAGCGGCGTGTTCGTATGGCCGTAGGTGACCCCTGTGAGAGTGTCGTTCAAGCCTCCAGGTTGAAAACGGCTGAGTGTTAGCAATGTAACTGAATATCAGGTGTACTTTTATAAACTAAATCATAAACTGTGATATAAACTGTTCTGATTTTACATTATGGATGTTTGCATTCTAATTTTTGTATTAATATATTTTTATTTTTACAGTTTTCCAGCCATTTATTTCAGCAGCCAGAAGAAATCGATGGGAAACACGAGATCCTGCTTCGGGTAAGGTTGGAAGTGCCAGAGATACAGTATAAATAACTACCCGCGTTGTTGTTTTTTGTTGTCTACAGTTTTCAGGCATGTTTATGTTTGAGAAAGATCATTAGAACTAATTGTTTCTAAACAATGCTTCTGAAAATGTTCTTGTGTGTTTTAGTGATCATAGATCAGATGCAGGCAGCCATGGCTGAGCGCACTGATCATTAAAGTGCACCTGTCATCTCAAAACTCTAATACTAATTTAGGTTGTACTAATGAAATAAACAGTATATGTAAATATATATGTATTAAATAATGTAACTTTATACAGCGTTTCTCTCTATCATCTTCCCTGTCAGCCCGACTTTTCTTTCCCGAGTTGGGTGAGGCTAAATGATGACTGATATTATAGCTCCTCCAATCAGATCCCTGCTAGATCGTGATTTTAAGGGATCTGATTGGTGGAACTATAATGTCAATCATCATTTAGCCCCGACTTGGGGCGGACAGGGAAGATGACAGAGAGAAACGCTGTATAAAGGTATATTTTTTTAAAAATACATATATATTTACAAATACATTTATTTCATTAGTATTAGTTTTGAGGTGACAGGTACCCTTTAAGTTGAATGGACATGTTGGAAAATTTTCATCTCTGATAAACAACAAGTTGCTCCCGTGTCTGGTCAAGCTTTATTAGCAAGAGATCATTTTGAGCAATAATTTAAAATGATCAGAGTTGAATAAGCTGATCTGTGCACGGCCAGTTTAAGGCTTATCTTTCTGCAGTTTATAAATACAAGTATTTTATAAAAATACTGTAGTCTGTAATATATCTAAAGACTAGGACACAGAGTAACCCACCCACTGAGTTAGCCCCAGGCAAAGCATATTTCTTATTTCCCAATGGGAAGCCTGTCATTATAATGCAAGCGGGAAACTAGAGAGACTGCATTGCTTTTCAACTATCCCTGTTTTATACAATACAAAAGGGGCATTGTTACCGGCTTAACACTATTTACTTCCATGATTGCAGCCCTGAAGTTTCTAGCGGCAAGTAGTTGGATAGCAATATGGCAATAGAGTATTTGTGAAATATAACTTTTCCTTTTATCTGATATCTTGCAGCTGTATTGGCTTTGGGTAATTATATGCCGATGCCATATTTTCTTTTCTCCAATCGTATCTCAGACATTTATTTAGCAATTTATTTATTTAGTAATTATACCACTGGATCTAAAAAAATAAAAACTTGTAGGGAGATCGTTCTGTTATCCGCAATGTAAACTATTCACAAATAATTCATCCAACCACTTGTTATTCGTAAACCCGGCGATTGTTGACGGCTCAGCTTAGTGCAGACGGTAGTTCATCCATGTCAAATCGTTATTTATTTTGTGTAATTAGGAACGCAACCAGCTGTAATGCTTAAAGTAATGTAAACTCCTAAAAGATGTCCAGAGTGTATATGGTTTGAGGCATTAGATAAACTGTCATTTGCCTTTTGTCGCTCTGTATTATATAGGTGTATGTATATAGTGTTTGCTAATACTGAGGGAGAAGTGACAGAATTAGGAACACAGCGTCACAGGCTGGTCACACTTTGGCACACACCTCCCGCAATTCTCCCTCTGCATCTCATTGCATTGCTATATAAAGCCATCTACTTACAAAATTCCTCCTCTCTTTACTTCTGTCTCCTAACATTATCTAAAGGACACATACAAATGTATGTATAGCATAGCTGACCATGCAGGGTTGTCTAATGCTCTGGATAATCAGATTGATATTCAATGTCTGAAAAAGGTCAAATTCTTCCTATTTGCCCCTATTTCCATACATTTCCAGCTAAATGCTTTACCTGTAACGTTCTGCTCCTCCTCTGAACGTCAGTCCCAATACGCTCTCTTTCTGCAGAATTTAGAATGTAGAAGTTGTCAGTTAGGGTAAGTAAATAAGCAGTCGTTATAAACATGTTTCTGCGTTACTGACACAAGCCTTGTGTTTCTCCCTATGTAGCAGTCCTGTGTTAACTGTGGCAGAGAAGCACTGAATGAATGTACTGGCTGCCACAAAGTCAACTATTGTTCTACGTTTTGCCAGCGTAAGGTGGGTATTACTGACTGATCATTTTTATTTATGTTAGTGCATACGTTCTTATTATTATAAAATATTATTATTAATATATTATCACATGATAATGAGCGACACGGGCAATCGCCTTCAGTGTGATGTATATTAACCCACCAGGAGGCCCCGCCCTGCCGCATCACTTGATGTATAACATCACATGACGTGCCCAGCAACAGAGGAGGTCTCAGTCCTGTTGGGCTGGCCAGCCAGGTAGGAATTCTCCCAGTGTCCTGGCAAGCCAGTCCAACGCTGTGGGTAATGGTCATTAAAGGGTAAAATTTCCTCTCTCCTTTTTTTTTTCTTCCAGTATTACTTTTTGTACTTAAAGGGGACCTAAAGTCAAAAAATAAAAAACAAGTGTTACAATACTTACCTTATACAGAGCCGAATGATTACAGTCACAGCATGAGCTGTGCTGTGATTAGCTGGCTCCCGATACTTCCTTCACAGCTTCCTGCTTCACCAGCTTCTACATCATCACATTCAATGCAGGGGCCAATGAGAATGCTCCCCGCAATGAGTGTGATGATGTATGAGGCCGGGGAAGGAGAAGAAGGAGCTGCATGCTGGGTTCTGTGTCAGCAAGCACCCTGTACAGGAAGCATCGGGGGAAGCATCGTCTGCTGGCTAATTACAGCATAGCTCATGCTTGTTCCATCAATAAAGCCACGAAATGTAAATGTTGGGCAGATCTCATGTGAAAACCCTACTTCCTTTTCACCTTTTCCCTAATTCTAGCTCTATGGGGGTTATTCTTTAAAGTCCAAATTGTTGCGTAAAGGTGTGAATTCGCCAGCTAAAGACAGTTGCAATAGATTGTTACGGTCGCAGTTGTGTCTTTATAATGAGAATCTTGTCACAGTCGCAACTTTACAATGGGAGAATTGTCGCAGTCGTGGATTTGCTATGGGAATCCGCTGTTTGAGAATTTGACAGTCTATTTCAGACTTTAGAGAATAAGCCCCCTGTATCTTCAATTCAGTATGTTTGATGTCACATTACTGGAACATGAATATAATTTTCTGTTTTTGAATAGGACTGGAAGGATCACCAGCATCTCTGTGGTCAGGCTCCCACTCTCTCCGTCCACACAGAAGAGGTCCACGTCACAGGGAAAGATTCAGTCTGATAGACTTCATTGTCCTACCCTGGCTAAACAGAGAAAAACTCATTTAGTGCCACAAATATAAAACAAAGACAACAACCATGTTCTTCTGGCAATGTCAGCTCAAGGGAATCCATCCTGAAGTGTCCTCATGATCTTCTGGATTACACAGCTTCATGATACAGAGATTTAAATTAATACTACCAACCATTAAGGATTCAGTTTTGAAAATACTTCTATTTTATTTCTGAACATCACACAGCTATTTTTGTGGTCAGTGATGTGCAGTTTTATTAGCATTTAAATTTCATTTTTGAATATGTTTCTTATCCACAAGCACTGATAATCTCGCCAAGGTGGTACCACTAAAATCAACTTGTTTACACTGGCAACTTGTACAACTCAGGAGCGGCCACAAAAGGCATTGTTTACACTTATTGTTAATTCTTATGGGATAGTTCACACTTGGTGGAAGTAACTGCAACAGTTGCAGTGAGTAGCAATGGCTGCTTTCATCAAATGCATCTAGTGGTTGCAACTCTCTAAATACCAACGTAATAAAGTTGCACTGAAACTGCACAATCTTGTTTACACTTGTTGCAACAATATTATTATTACCCATCTTATATCCCATTGTTTTACTTTCCCATTAGGTAGTCTTGCCAAGAAGCTGGCATTTGCTTCTGAGTTGCAGCTGCAGTATTGCCAGTGTAAACAAGTGTAACCATAACCTGCAGCTGGCTAGCCTGTATCACCATTAAAATGTAATATGGATTGCCATCCAACGAACCCACTGTAACATCACTGAAATTAGTTTTACATAGAGTTGATTTTAAATAACTGTTTAAAGAAGAGCTGCATCCATTGTGAATCCATCATGGTACATGACCTTCTATGGTGCCACCATGCGCCCTCCCTTTTTAAAGAAAGAACAGAGCATGCGGGAAATACTAGACTCTGCTCAGGTCAGGGTGACGACTGTGCAAGTACCCAGAACAGAGCGCATCATCATTCTGTATATATTTATGGGTCCGTGTGACAGTTCCCAACCAATAACAAATTCAGCGTTGCGTTCCCAAGGCAATAAGTCTTCATGATTTTATGCTTGTGATTTACTTCACTTGTTCCATGTTAAGCACTTTCCCTTGTCTATATTATAACTGGATTGTTACATTGTACAGCGCTGCATAACCTAGCGGCTCTTTCTGAATAAAAAATATACAATACACACAATACTTCCTTAAATACCAGTGTTCGTTGCATAGGTTTGCAGAGACATGATCGAATAAGCTAGAATTGGAAGCTTCTACCTGCGATCCCTCAGTACATCACTGAAATCTACCGCTGGTCCCACAAAGCTTGGAACTGTCGTTCTGTTTTTATCATATTAACAAGAGAAAAAGAGTAACACAACTGCAGGACCAATGACATCCTGCAACATCTAATTACATTTGTTTTAACAACCTTCAGTGCGAGTGAAAGTGATGTAGCCATTGCCAAGGCTTTTGATGCCTAGCTACAAACAGTTCAGCCACTTAGGCCAGCAGTGGAAAACAGAGGGCATGCGTGGCCTTCCACCGCCACTGATATTCCTGATTCCCCCAGTGAACAAGAGATCTTTCAGCGCAGGCCGCAGTTTTCAGGTTGGATCTGCAGCCTACGCTAAAAGACCACTCGCTCACATGGTGAGCTTTCCTCTCCCGATTCAGGTGCAATGATGTCACTCATCAGCACCTGAACTTCAGGAGAAGGAGCTGGTAAGTGACAACACCTTTTCAGCACTCAGTGCAAAAAAAAAAAAAGGTTCACCATCACTGACCTAGGCAATGCCAATTAAAGCCTACCAGGGCAAAACAGAGTCTGTAATCCCTTTGCGAGTAGGAAGCATAAAGCTAACAAAGTAATGCTAAAGAGATGAAAAAATAAATATTATAGACTATACAAAGCCTTGGCAATGGCTTCTTCACTTGCACCGGAGGTTGGACATTGAACTTAAATGGACGTTATCCTCCAATGAGGTACAAGGGGTGTAGCTTTAAGGATGTTGCTAAACCTACACTAACATTTTATAAAGGGCTTCCTTCCCAGAAACATGTCCTGAGCTAATAAACACTTATATTGTAGCCACGCTACACGGATTCATGTCATTTCCTCATTTTTTGTTTTACGTGACATTGAGTGCTTAGACAAAGGCAGTGGAAAGAATAAGTGGCTTGCTGGCAATCATAGCCCAGACCAGCAGGATCTATTTTTCTCTTAAGTTGTCAGTAACCAGTTACTCGCCAGGTATGTTCACGAGGATGATTAACAAGGCACTTGCCTCTCTAGGACTGGGGAGACACAATGTACCCATTTGTGTGCCCCAGCACAATATTTCAGAAACTTCACAAATTGTTGGAGACATGGGTTGAGGTGGTCTAGATAACCCCTCAGCCCACACTTTTTCCCTTGTCAACTACCCGAGTCACTGGCTTCATTTTAATTTTCCATGCAGAGGACCCCACTTATCCTCTTGTTGTGCTAAATTGACACAGAAAGTCCTTACCGCATGAAGCACTTTGCTCGTTAACTATACATCACATGGGAAGAATATAACTTTAATTCAGACGAGCAGGGGAGCAAAACAAAAATATGACATGACTTTTTAAACTTACATTTTCATCCTACTCTCTAAATTATGAAGCTGTCACTGATTGACGTTTGACTGTCAGTGCATGCTGGGAGTTGCACTTCAATAACAAATGAACAGAAAGTGCTTAGACATTTTCTATATAAAAAAAAAATCAATTTATTTAACTATACAAAACCAATCATTCTGTTCACATTCAGGTAATGCATTTTAATACACATTCATCTTGGCGGATTGCTTACATCGTGTACTGAACCTCTCCTTTCTTTGCAAACTCTGTGTGGCTAAACAGAATCACGTGAAGACTGTGGTGGGTTTCAGAGGAGAAGGTTTTGATGCTTGTATCCCCCAGGTTCTGCACAGCAGAACGGGTTTTGGGCCTTTAGCATGGATTATAGTTAAAATACTGTTTGTAGTGGCTGAAAAAATTCTTCAAAGCAGACTGTTAACTTTTAGCAGCAACATTTTCATTTTCTCTCATATAAAGGATTTCTATAGCTGATCCGGAATGGGTGAGTCGATCTTGGAACTGGTCTTTGCATTTGACAATTCAAAAAGTTCATGGAATTTCAAAGCCATGGTTCCCCCATACAAATAGTTTAAGTAACAACTGATGGTTTTTAGGTCCCCACAAGTAAAATGGATTCCAGATAAGCAGCAATCGCACTTGATTGCAGTTCAGTATAACTTGTTCTGTGAAGCGCAATACACTTACATTTCAACATCATCAAGCCTGATAAGGTCAACAGCACACCCTAAGCACCTTTCGAAAGTAGTTCCTGAACTCCGTATTAAATATGGTGTAAATCACTGGGTTCAGAGCACTGTTGACATATCCCAACCATGTTACAAAGCTGAAGAGCTGCTCTGGAATATAACAAGACTCACAAAGTGCCCGAGTGATATGAACCACGAAGAAGGGCGTCCAACAGAATAGAAACGCACCTGAGAAAGAGAGAGAGAAAAATGGAAAGTTACAGGCTTATCTCAAAATGAGAAAAAGAAATAATATAGGATCCCATGGAGCTGAAGGCTTGTTAGGCCACGTTCACACTGTAGTATTGTACGCCACGAAAAAACATTTAAAGTAATGACTATGGCGCGTATAATGACACAACTAATGTTTCATAGAGAGGATACTGTATATTCATACTAATATACCGCTAGCAGTCACAAAAAAAACAAAGTAATTAACTGAAATGAAATGCAGCACAATTTAGTTAATGACAAGGCAAACCTAATACTTAAGTCGCTCGGCAGTTCAGCAGGAGATGAAAAAGCCTTTTATGTTATTTGCATCTGCAAGTCAAAATATGTCAGTTCCAAGTATAACGCCGCACTAACAGAGGGTCACTAATGTAAAACAAAAATAGGTACTTAAATACAGCCTGTAAACATATAAACATAGGCAGGTTTAATTCCCATGTCTGTTTTTTTTTGTTTTATATTTTTGAACTGCTGTGGCTGCTAAATATTATATACCTTTAAAGTTACACAAGATACAAAGTTCATATTTTTGGGGGTCATTTATTAAAGTGTGAATTAACCTAGCATAGTGACTTTGCGTCTGTTCACGTCACTACGAGCAGGAAGACGCAAATTCACTTTTTCTTATTCATGGAGCAGCGGACAGCGTCAGACGCGGTCACATGTGTAGTGCAGTGTAGTCAGTCGCACAATAGTAGGATGAGAAGTCATGTGGAGGGTGAATTCCTCCAGTGAAGGTCAGTGACGTCAGTCTCATCATATCCCACTAACTGTATATAAGTAAATAATACTTAGTTTCATATGTCACCTTGTGCCTAGTTCATGTTTAATAGTAGACTAATTAAGTCGCAGTCGCCATTGTTACTTTTGAATGAATAGTCGCCTTACGCAAAACTGAACCCTGTCATCAACAACTCAATTAGCCACTCTGATCTGGTGAAGTCTAACAGGTGAATTCGGAGCAGTACTGCCTGCAGAATCCGCTCCTTCCACAGACGCCGTCGCACTCTGAATAGCCGAATTACCTGTGCACGTGTACGTAAACTGATGAGAAGAGCTCTGTAAGTCCGCGTCAGAATTGATCGTGAATTCGTCACATCGTAGAGATTGTTGAATCAGCAGAGTTGGAGAAGTCGTGAAAGGATGCGATTATGGACATTTATGTGACAGTTTGCACATTAATGAATGGCCCCAATGAGTTCACTGGCTAAAGAGCAAACTACTGACTGGCTGTGTCAGACACAATAATTTTTGTACAGTAGAATGAGAGGAAATGTGATTTGCACAGTTTAGTTAAATATTTTTTCCATAAGCGTTAGTTCAGCTTTGAAAACCAGTGGATGCAGCCATCTGAGCTCCTCCCAGCAGTGTGCGGTGCGTCACCAGCTGTGCTGCGCCTTACACATTAGCGCTGAGTTAGAGGGCTGAGGGGGTGCCGATAACCCTTACCCTGCTCTTGCTTCTAAAAATTTTTTTTTCCACCTCATTTTGTCTCATTTTTTTCTTCCTGGCAAATTTTCAGTGGGTTATTGACTAAAGGGAGAATTCGACTGTTGAATTCTCAAACAGCGGATTCCCATAACAAATCCGCGACAATATTCCCATAGTAAACCGTGACAATATTCCTATAATGATGACGTGACTGCGACAGTAGCAATCTATCGCGACTTTCTTTAGCTGGCGAATTCACACCTTTATGTGACAATTCAGGCTTTAGTCAATAACGCCTTCAGTTTCTCTATTGGATACAATACAGTTGTGGTTCTACACAATTTATGTTGCCACACATAATAAAATACATTCACCAGCTCACACCCACAGTTTATAGGCATCACCAACGCTGAGTGGCACATCTAGTTAAATGGCAGTTATCCAACTTCTACTTACTACTAAGAATCCTGAAAAGATTATTTTTTGCATTTAGCACAGTTATCATAAACGGCCTCAACAATGGTCAACTTCATTTTATATAAATGGATATAGTAAAAAAAACACCACTTAAATCAAAGAAAATGATCATTGACATTGCCACTATTCCAAACCAGATCTTTGCAGTTAGATAAAGTTCCCTTTTGGGTAACACCTAACTGAGCATTGTGCCCACCTCACAGTTTGAGAACCACTGCTCTATACTGCCAGAGTTCTCAGTTTCAGTGTGAAACACTGATCTCTGGCAGTTACTGATTACTGTATAGCACGTCACAGGCTACTGATTACTATACAGCTAGTCACAGGCTACTGATTACTATACAGCTAGTCACAGGCTACTGATTACTATACAGCTAGTCACAGGCTACTGATTACTGTATAGCTAGTCACAGGCTACTGATTACTATACAGCTAGTCACAGGCTACTGATTACTATACAGCTAGTCACAGGCTACTGATTACTATACAGCTAGTCACAGGGTACTGATTACTGTATAGCTAGTCACAGACTACTGATTACTATATACTGTAGCTAGTCACAGGCTACTGATTACTGTATAGCTAGTCACAGGCTGGCTAGCCTTTAGCTTCCCTTTATGCAATACATTAACTGGTACTGCTTTCTCGACATTAGCGCTATTAATACTATGAAAAATGCAGGGCCACAGTAGGAAAGTCACTTTTCAGCCTAATAGAAATGTATAAAATTTAAGCAGAGCAGGTTATTGATTTTGAGGAGTTATTCTAATACTTTATTTTCTGTATGAAAGGTTTCACTGATTTTGTCTGCTCTTCTGAAACATCAAGTAGTCCTGGATGGGCCCAAATTGTCTGCAAAACCCTCGTTTCTCTGTCGCTCATGACATAGTCCAATGGAAGGACACAATTAGCAAGGTAGGAAAAACATCAGAAATGGTAGTGTGCTACCAAGTGAATTTATTGATGTGCTGCATTACACTTTGGCCCCAAATCATGTAACGCAGCACGTTTATAAATCCATTACCATAAAGCGCACTACCGTTTCTGCTGTTTTCCCTATCTTGCTAATTGTGGATTTCGTTTGGTACATTGGAATATTGGTTGATAGTCCAATGGAAGGACATCTGAATTCTGGTCCACAGTAGTTCAAGGGGTCTTGAGCTGTTGTCCGCGAAAGAGAAAAGAAAAATGTCTTCATCTTTAATATATTTTTATGGACAGTTCCCTCTCAAGTAGGATTTGCAGTTCACTCTGCAGGTGTGGTGGCAGCTGATCAAGAAAGAAGATGGAGGAGCGAGGAATTAGCAAACCCTTAAAAAGGAACTACTATCTACAATCTTTCATTTATAAATACTGTAATGCACACTGATACACACCAGCTTGACATTGTTCTTTTTGCAATTAAATAAATACAAATACTTTGGGCTGGTTTTAAGTAAAATAAGGCTATGAGCATAAATGAAGGTAGGTACCTCCATGTGATGTTGGCTGATTTGTACTGCCCATCATATTACTATTAGTTGGCTCCATACCGCACTTAATTACATATTCCAGTTCCCTATCAGTGTATACTGCACATTGTTCAGTAACCTACCCCAGTAGCTAAAAACCTATAATGCACATTGCTAAAAATAGCAGTAAAAACAGCATTCACTTCTTCTATTGGATTATTTACTGAGTGCCCGTCCCTGTACGATAATACAACCGTCATGGTAGAGTAGAATTATTTTCCTATTCCTGCAGGGGGATCATGCAAAAAAATGTAACCCCTTAAAAATGAACATGGAAAAGAGAAAAAGCATGAAGGCCAGATTTACATGCGCTTTAATATTCATATAAACTGACGCTACAGCTACAATATAAAACGTAGATCATATAATATCTTTCACTGGGCCTTTATTAAGAATAGGAAAGTAGAAACTACAGGAAGCACTAGTGTGATGTAATACATGTGATTATCTCATAGTACAATTCAGCATGTTCCTGACCACCGGCTGTCCTTTATCCTAATGATGTGTTCAAGGGAACGTGAAGCGGATAAGGTTTTACAGCAGTCACGGTTAATGAGCGTGTGCCTCAATTAACAATGATGCTTAATACAAGCAGCTTACTGTATATATATATATATATATATATAAAAGAACATGTTCCAGTGCATGGAGTCACATACATATTGTTAATATATTAGTATATATGTAATATTTAAAACTCCCTTTTAAGTTATTTATTACTGAAATAACATTTTGTGCAGCTCTGGGGTCATTAATTCAATGCTCTGCAATAATGTGCCAGTAACGCAAAAAAATAAAAATAAAAATTCCAGTTTGGATTGGTGGGCCACATTCAAATACGCACTTGTAAAAATGGTATCTTTGAAGCTGAATGAATTTTATTACTTTCTGTTCTTAGCTCCTCTGATAGAAGAAACGCTAATGTGACATCGTATGCGCAACAGTCATTACTTTCATTGGTTTTACGCGATGGTGTACTTTTGCCATTTTGCTACGTGCTTTTTTTTCTTAAAAGACAACACGCGCCATACGCCAGTGTGACCCAGGCCTAAACGCCAATTTTCAATGCGAAATAACTAAATATCATACTTTCTAGACGCAATTTAGAATTTCTGAAAAAACAGATTGAATTAAACTAATGAATTAAAATGAGTTTGAGGCATTATTATTTTTATCATTACTGACCTTCTAAATTAACTAGTATTGTTGGGATGGTGCCCTTTAACCAACACATCCTAACATTAACCTCCCTATATGTTAAAGGATGTATGTTGGTCACCCTTTTCCTAGGACAGTGTTTAGGTGACCCGGGTTATGTCATAGCCCCTTCCCTACAAACTAAGATTGGGAGCATGGGTCCCACTGGGACATTCAGTAGTATTATATCTGCACCTAGAAGTCTCCATACTGGAGAGAGCACCATACACCATCCTGACCACCCATTTGTCTAGTTGTTTACCTGATTATCTGTTCTCCTGTCCAGATGACCACCTGCTGACAGTAAGCGTGGTCTATGCGGGTAAGGTTGATGCACAGGGCTGCGGGCATATTTGTGCATTTTTTTTTTTAAGTCTTCCAGGACAATAAAATGACCTGAAACAGTCTGGGGGAAAAGTAAAACTAGTTTGAAGTTTGCTGTGAGCGTGTGGCTCATATATCCAGTTCAGGGATTCCCAGCGACAACATAGTTCCCCAGGTTGTGCACTCATCAAGTATCCACCTAGCAGAGTGCCACAACTGGTTCCCCTCCTGTGATAACTCCTGACAGGTATTGTAATCAGGAAGGTACAAACAACATCCCTATTTTAGACTTAAAGGGTATGAAAAGTTTGGATAAAACATTATAGAATAGAAAGCCAACTTAAACATTAAAATGTAAAATGATTTTGGGGTCAGTAGTACTTGCCTGTTGTTTAAAGAGCCCTGCTCCCCCCTTCCATTCTGTGTACAGCAGCGGTTCTCAACCTTTTTATTGTCGCGAATCACAATCCTTTTTCCACGACCACGTCAATTTTAAAGTCGCGACTGCGACAATATGGTCATAATTATATGGGAATATTGTTGCAGTCTCGACTTTAAAATTGTTACAGTCATGGAGAAAGGGTCTCAGAAATAAAAAAGTTGAGAACCACTGCTTTAACCACTTTAGCCACTGCACCATTGAGAGCGTCCTTATATATTGTCTATCAGCATGGTATGGGAACTGCTGTGCCAAAGACTGCAATGCACTACAAAGGGTCGTCAAAACAGCCCAACGGATCATTGGCACAGAATTGACCCCCATCAAGAACACTTATCGTAAGCGTTGTATAGACAGAACTTGGAACATTATCCTTGACTGTTCTCATCCTAACCAGGACTTGTTCTGTCTCCTTCCTTCTGGCAGACGTTTCAGATGCCTCAAAACCCGTACGAGTAGGTTTAGGAACAGTTTCTTCCCAGAGGCAGTTGTTGCCATAAACAATTCATACCCCCTTAAGCTTATATAAATACTATGTATTATTTATTTATCTATTTTATTATATTGCATAGTATTATTTTATGATATAATCACTGTGTTTTATCTTGCTCTGTGATGCAACATCTATGAATCTGTGTATCCTATTGCAAATGCTGTAAATATGTATGCTTTTCACTGGTGTGTACTTGTACACTCCCAGTAACAATAAATAAATCTAATCTAATCTAATCTTTAGAACTAGTGAATGTGAAATTATATAAATTACCAGCCATAAAGTGAGCTGTGTTTACTGACCCCTGCCAAATTGTCACTTCACTGTATAAGAGGTCGTGACCCCCAGGTTGAGAACCAGTGGTGTATAGGCTCTTCCTGCATAGTTCTGATAAGCCCCTCAAGCTCCAGTTATCCAGTACCCATAATTTGTAATGTTCTTACACTGAAGGATCGGAATAATTCCCTGGATCAAGATCCCACCTCCAGTTATCCAGTACCCATAACGTGTAATGTTCGTACACTGAAGGATCAGAATAATTCCCTGGATCTAGATCCCACCTCCAGTTATCCAGTACCCATAACATGTAATGTTCGTACACTGAAGGATCGGAATAATTCCCTGGATCAAGATCCCACCTCAAGTTATCCAGTACCCATAACTTATAATGT
>WMED01010937.1:0-15511 GCA_019650415.1 Pipa parva | reverse complement strand
TCTGTTTTTATTTACGATTTACACAACGTGCCAAATTTTCTGATTTTGGGGTTTGTAAATGAAACCACTGTCCTCTGTACCTTATTCACAATGAAGAGGTATACAGATCACTCTTGCTCAACGCGTTTTGTGGATAAAACCACTTCTTCAGGAGATAATAGTTGTGTAAATAAGCAGGCAAACACTCGGTTTAAATAGTGAGAGTCTGCCGGCTTGTTAACCTCATGACCGGAAGTTCTAATTGTACGTCACTTCCGGTTACGAGTGGAACGCACTAATTGCGTTTCAGCTAGCCTGAGCATGCTTCAATAGAGGATGGTGACCCAATCAGCTCATTTGCCGGCTGGTTAACCTCGTGACCAGAAGTTCAAGTTGTACGTCACTTCCGGGTATGAGTGGAACGCACTATTGCGTTTCAGCAATCCTAAGCATACTTTAATAAGGGATGGTGACACAATAAGCTTCGTTGCCGGAAGAGATGTTACCACATTACCTCCGGTTACGGGTGGATAATAATATTGCATTTCAACAAGTGGATCAGGCTGGTACAAAAAACTAAAAAAACGCTATCTCAAATGGGCACACATAAACTGTTAAACAAAAAATTAGAACAAATAATAAAAAAAAAAAAATTTTTAGTTAGTGGACATCATTGACGGAAGCATAAGTCACTTCCGGTTTCGAGTGGAACGCTATTTGCGTTCCAAACATTATTAAGACCATAAAAGACTCGGACTATATCTATACCAAAGATTTTATGTAACCGGCATGTTCGAGTAACCGGCCATTACATGTAGAGACCCCTAGCAAGTTAACATCGATACCGGAATTGTAAAGTGTATATCACTCCCGGCTACAAGTGGAACACATTAATGCGTTCCAACTGACCTTAACAATGTAAACAAAAATATTAAGAGACCACCATTCACTAACATGTATAAATTAACCCATTATAGACAGAGACAAATCTTATTAACAACCATCATAGGTAAAAGGTTGCACTGATGTAAAACCTTAAACACATATGATTATACCAGTGACAATACAAAAATAAAATCAATCCAAAATATAACACTTTAAGAATACAATAAATAAAGAATAATAAAAAATGTAAAAAGCACATAAAATTTATGTCTTATAAAAGACTTACACTTAAAGGTTAAAGGGGAAGTGTTAGATTTATATATAACGGACATAAACAATCTGTCAGAAAGCTGCAAGGTCCAGGGAAATGTTAAGACCATTTGGAGATAAAGTGTTCAAGTGAAAGATCCAGAATGTTTCACGTTGGCGCAACACTTTGAATCTATCACCACCTAATAATTGAGAGCTAATTTGCTCTAATACAAACAGTTTAATGTTAGAAGGATTACAGTTATGATGTTCACGCAAGTGTTCAGATACTGAGTGTGCACGGAAGCTTCTTTTTATGTTCCTGGTATGTTCATACACCCGTTTGGCCAAAAGAGCATGTAGTGTGCCCGATGTACTTCAAACCACACGGGCATACCAAGCAATACATCACATATATACTTTTACAGTTAAAAAATCCATGGAACTTTTTTTGTCACATATTTCCTTCTGTAATTTTTTTATCCGCTATGTGCACACAACAGGAACATCTCTTGACCCCACATGGGTAACTACCATTAACCATTTTCTTCATATGATCTTTACTGACCACATTAATATTAGATGGTGACAAAAAATTCTTAAGATTCCTTTCCCTCTTATAGACAAAGAACGGTTTCTCAACAACATCCTTCAAAATTGTGTCAAGCTTAAGAACATGCCAATGTTTATAAATGATCCTGGTGATATCACTTGAATTTGAATTAAAGTCCAGAATAAAAGGAATTTTCTGATTAGATGTATTTATATCAGGATTTCTCTTAGGTTTAAGGGTGTCCTTTCTAGGGATACCATCTGCTTTACATTTGGCTAACTCGATTAGATTTTTAGAATAATTTTTAGCCAAAAAGCACTCTGTCAGTTCATTGGATTGAGTGCAATAATCAACATCCAAAGAACAGTTGCGTTTTACCCTTAAAAACTGACTTAAGGGAATGTTCTCAATCCATTTGTGATAATGTCCGCTCCTCGCATCTAACAAATTGTTTACGTCCGTGGTCTTTCTAAAAAGCTTTGTTTCTATATACCATTTCTTTGAAACAAGGTGAGATCCAAATAATTGATCCTATCTGCATTATATTCATGCGTAAACTTTAAGTTAAAATTGTTATTGTTCATATACATCACAAATTCATCAACCGATCCTCCATCACCATCCCAAATAAATAACAAGTCGTCAATGTATCTTACATATGTCACAATGCGTTCACCATATGGACAATTTTTCCAGAGATAGAGAAGATAGAAACATTTTTCAAACAGGAAATAGTTTTTCTGTAATATAAATTTAATAAGTGACAGTGTGAAATTAATATGACTATTATGTAACTTGCCAAACTCATTCAATTTTTCTTCAACCATCGCTATCCCTTTCTCATGTGGTATACTTGTATATAAATTGGACACGTCACATGTCAACCACATAAATGATGGTTTCCATTGTACTTTTTGTAAATGATTGATTAAAGTGGTAGTGTCTTTCAAATGAGATCTCTGTGACATAACAATAGGCTGTAAATAGAAATCCATATATTCTGCAATGTTGGCTGATAGTGACTCAATTCCTGAAATAATAGGCCTGCCCGGGGGATTATGTCTATCTTTATGTATCTTTGGGAGGTGATAGAAGATCGGTATACGTGGATATCTATTATATAGATATAGGAATTCTTTTTTGTTTATAATTCCATTATCCAATGCAGATTGCAGCAACTTGTGTAACTCAATAAGAAATTTTTTAGTAGGATCATAACATAATTTTTCATATGTAACAACATCACAAAGTAATCTCATAGCCTCAGCTATGTAATCTTCATGATTTTGTATAATGATTCCCCCACCTTTATCGGCTTGTTTGATGATTATATTTTTATTAGTACGTACATTTTTTAATGCCAGTTTATCCTGGTTAGACATGTTTTTCTCCCTGGATTTGAATTTAGTTTTTTCCAAATCCTTTGCTATTAATGCCTTAAAGGTACTAATAAATTCCCCTTGCGAGTTAATAGGGTTGTAATTTGATTTTAAAGTTTTTGGAAAATGTACTGAAGTTATGTTACTAGTACTAGGATGAAGTTGAAAGTGCCTATGTATGGTAAGCCTTCTTATGTATTTATTAAGAGCAATACAATTATTAAAATTATTAGTTTTGGACATCAGCGAGCGCATACCAGTCAGTCCAAAGTGAGGCGAACACTCAACACCTCACTTCGGACTATCCTGAATTCCCCTCTTGAGTCTCCCCAGAAAGTAACGCTGACATCTTCTTTTTCTTCAATTTCTGCCTGTTTTTATCATGGTGCAACATGTCCTGAAATCCACTAAACTATTCAAAGCTTAGATGTGGTCCTATTTAGTTAGATAGTAAATTAGTGACTGAAGTCAATTACTGCTCAGTAGTGATACAGAAACCAAATCCATTGATTTCCCACTGCCCATACTAGTCTCAGAGGTGATACTGGCACTTTCCCTTCCCTTACTACTAGAACAGCCGACTCAGCAACAAACAAGCCATCTGCCAACCAGTACAACTGAGCTGAACCTCATACTACTAGAGAGAAAGAGGTCAGACAAAGCCTAGATTTCTTTACTAATCTGGCAGCCTTATTCTAATTTATAAGTAATACTCAGGATAATTATTCATAATATTCTGACTTTGCTTATAGTAGAACCTTATCTTGTACTCTAATAGACTAATCGCTGATTCAGTCAGATAACTTAGAGGGGCTAAGGTCAGTTGCGGAGAATATTGCCTCAGTCTGAGTTTGTGTGCAGAGATATAATAAGCTTTTCATCAAGTGTCAGAGTCTGTTAAAGTAGAAAATTCAGCATATTAATTTCTCCAGTTCAAGCAGGCGAAATAGGGGGATGATGGCAGGGTTCCTGTTGGCATAAAGTGACTATTCATTCAAAAGTGACAATGAACACTGTGACTAAGCGGGTAATTCAGCAAAATTTGAAGTAGTGCGAACAGGTTGGGGCGACTGCGAAAGTCATGAATGCAAGAGATCTCTTCTTTTTTTTTGCGTGCATGGGTACTTATAAAATTGTTTAAAATGCGACAAACTAAGCAGAATTCATCTGTTTCACTTCCCTACTTCAGAGCCTCATTGAGTAAACTCAGAACTAACCTCTCTACAAATCCAGTCGCAGAACCAAAATATATGCAACTTCGCTTCTCATCACTTATCTAAAAAACTGCGAGTGCACTTGTCAAACATGTGGACAGCAGCAATCTCTGTTACATGCGCAGTATGGTGTAGTCAGGCAGATAGAAGTATGATGAGAAGTCATGTGGAGTGAGGAATGAAGGGCAGTGATGTCAGTCTCACACTATCCCACTAACTATTTAGTGAATATTCCTTCTTTTCTATGACACCTTGTCTCTAGGTCAGGTGGTAAATTAGTCTCAGTCACCATTCTCACTTTTGAATGAATTGTCGCCATACGCAACACTGGAGCCCTGTGTGACAAAGAAAGGGATGTATTTTGTAATATTCACTTAATATCATTTGTGGGATGTTAGTGAGGATGACATCACTGCACTTCACTAAAGGGATTCACATGACAATGCATCCTACTTCTGTTTGACTGAATATGCC
This sequence comes from Pipa parva, assembly GCA_019650415.1. NCBI lineage: Eukaryota > Metazoa > Chordata > Amphibia > Anura > Pipidae > Pipa > Pipa parva. The sequence continues at coordinate 10,778 of WMED01010937.1, read as the reverse complement.
GCACTACACTAAAAACTGCATCTGACGCTGTTAGACATACTTATAATGTAACAACTGATTGTATAATATTAATATAACATTAGTATCACACGGAGCTCAGCAACAGGTTTTGCATTTACAGATATTAACTCAGAGATATAAGCTGTGTGATATACTCAATTTACCAAACACTGTGAATATTTTAACCAGTGGGGATACGGGGAGACAATTACACCACTGGGTTCTTATAGTCTATAGTTACAACACTGATTTTTTACCACCAATAAATTAGTATTAACAATGAAGTTTTTGCTCCTAAACATTTGCTAAAATCATTATAGTTTTAAATATATATTTAGCACCTGCACAGAATATTGCATTCTCCCAAACATAAATACAAATACAATGAACTTGTATGCTAAATCTAAATATTACAATAGGAAAATTAATAATTTGTTACCATATTACCTAATTTAGTTTGTTCTATAGTTTTAGTTTAACAAACCAACAATGTGTAATTTCCTCTTTCTTGGAGATGGATTTCACCCACTGAAGTTGGTACATCTGAGACTATTAAAGTGATAATACCAAATATTTGTAATATAGCGTCACAAATTTCAAAGTGACAAAAATGGACAAAGTTGTTCCCAATATAAAACATCCAGTAAGCTCAGGTTCCATTTACCTTGTGTGATGCAGTGAGAGGAACATTTACAATGGACAGTCAGTCATAAGTCAGTATAATAATACATTCTGTAATGTTCTGAGAATCTTTAATGTTCCTTCACCAGACACTGCCCTAAATACTGGACATGGAATTGTCACTGTTGTTCTGTACAGAGTTGGTGCTGGTTTATAAAGCTTGTGCTTCATTGTGGGATTTATAAACATTGAAACTCCCAAGATAAAAACAATGAATAATTCTTATTATATAATGCATTATGTTCTAGTGTGAGAACTATGAGGGAATATTCCCAGGTGATGCTTTTTATTCCTCCTCTGTAACAAATATTTTAACTTTTTTCAGGTCAAATGCAAATGCAATCGTAAACATTGAATACTTATTTTAATAGTGGGTTCATTATGTTGATCATCCATATTGTTTTACACAAGATACCTTATATAATGATGTGTATAAACTATAACCCAATTTAAATACACATATTTTGTAGATATTTCATCCTTTATGTAAGATCAATAATGATCATCACCAAGACAAATTCATTATGTGATAGGTCTTCAAACCTAATATGAAGCTCTGATTGTTAAACATTTGGCTTGAAATAAATCAACTTGTAGTTAGGTAGCATAACCACAAGTTTTCTACCTCTTACATGAATATTTGATATTACATGCTATTTTTTTAGAGTGGACAATGTAGAGTGATATTACTTTAAATTTAAGTATTATACTTTTCCTTACTCGCTAAATCATTATATTTATTCCTATATAACGTTAATAGGCTCATATACCTTGGAAACTAACAAAAAAAAAAAAAAGGTAAAAAATTGTGGTTATCACTTGGTTTAGGGCCTAGTACTTCAAGGTTTTTCATCATTGCTAGTTTCTAATGCTCAAAAATGTCTACATGCTAAAGTGATATTTTCTTTGTCTACGTATTTATTTACCATCTTAAATAATCATTGTAAGATGTGTTTACCTTATGGGAATAAAAAAAATGTAATAAGTGCAACAAATTCCAAAAGTAATGGATTTAAACTACTAAACAATAAGGCAGTGAATTAGTTCTACAAAGGTAGAAGGTTCAAAATAAATTATGTAACAAATAAAATAAATCATTATATCTGAAAGAGAGAATAACTCACTGGCAAAGAGAATAAATTAAACCTCAATGTTCTTAAATCATTTAAAAAGTAAAAAGATTTGTTAAGGAAATTTAAATCAGGATAAAACTCCTGTATGCTATAGGTAACGGTAGCCTAATTTGTGTAATACCTCTGGAACAGTAACATCTGCAGTAGGGTACAAGAAACTCACACAGATGCCAAGTTCAGTATAGAGACTCCTCCAGGATAGCGCTCTCTCCACTCATTGAGGAAGTCATTGTTTATTTATAGGAATACAAAAACACGTAGAACTAATTCAATATAATAATTTAGAATAAAGAAAGGTAATTGGTTAGATATAAGAGCACATCCATGGATTGGTTAGTTCTTACATTATATGGATGAGAATCATTACAACTCATGGTCACAAGATAAATCATGTAAAGTGGGAGCCACTCCTAGAGGTAACAATCCCCAGCCTAGTGCTGGGGTAGGGTGGAGGTATAGGGGTCCCAGGGACTCCTTATTTTGATTTATTTAGGCCCCCTACCCCACAAGAACACAGAGGGGAAGGGGATACAGAGGGGTAGGGGGAAGGGTGTAGGGAAGTGGCTCCTATGCCTATGCCTAGCACTGGGGTAGGGTGGGGGTATGGGGTCCTAGGAACTCCTTCTTTTTTTAAAATGTTCCCAAGGGCTGCATGGACAGAGGGGCAGGGGGAGAGTGCAGGGAAGCAGCTCCTATGGGGCCCCTTCCGGCACTCAGCTCAGCGATCCACCTCGCCTAGAACTGGGGTAGGGTGGGGGTATAGGGGTCCCAGAGACCCCTGCTAGCTGGGGTTTATACAATTATTTCCATAGCTCTTGTATTGCTGTAGCGCTATGGAAATAATTGGGTTTAAATCATTAAATCTTGCTGGTTAATGATTTGAATAGCGCTGTGTGGGTGCTGCTGCAGGGGGGGATCGGGGGATCGGAGGGATCAGAGAGAGGTGTGGGGCTCCTACGGACCACTACTATATCATTCTTATGTGGGTTAGACTAATTATTTCCATAGCGCTTGTATTGCAGTAGTGCTATGGAAATAATTGGGTTTTAAATCATAACCGCATACTTGCCAGTTATGATTTAAATAGTGCTTGAGGGTGGGGAAACAACCAGATGTAATTACCTGTATATGGGGTAAAAATGCAGCCATTTTAGTTAAAAATTAAAAAATATTCACTCCACCAAATCACCATAAACTTCGGATTCTTGCCGAACCAAAGTTCTACTGAACTTAGGAACTAATTCCACTTCGTCCGAATTGATTTGACCATCTCTACTCGTAATCATCTTTTCTAATTGTAATATGTATGCTTCACATATAATCAATATTCATTTCTACCTTAACAGATTAATACAGAAAGTGCTGTCCCTTTAAATTGTTGAGAAACATTAAATGTTGGATGTAATGTAGCTGGATAAAGTAAACTCACCACTGAATGTCAACTGTCCAACTCTGGCTAAAATATTACTATATTTTAAAAGATTTACATAGACTAATATATCCAGCTTCACCTGGTACACACACCAGGGTCCTAGCAGTATGATCAGAATCATTTTTGTTTTAATATTTAGGGACTGTTCCATGGAACTGGCACAAATATGGTCCCTATATTCAAGAAGAGGAAAAAAGTGAACCTGAAAACCCTATAAAGTTTTATAGTTTAACGTTTGCTTTAGTTTTCGAAGAGATACTATTCTGGAGTGTCTAAATATAAACAAATATATGACGCCATATCAGTATGAATTTACAAGGGTCTGATCTTGTCAGACAAATTTAATTAGCTTCTATAAGGAGGTGAGTTATAGACTAGACAGAGGGGAGTCACTGGATGTCATATACCTTGATTTTTCCAAAGCATTTGATACTGTGCCACATAAAAGGCTGGCACATAAAATGAGGATGCTTGGACTGGGGGAAAATGTGTGTAAGTGGGTTAGTAACTGGCTCAGTGGTAGGAAACAGAGGGTGGTTATAAATGGTACATACTCACACTGGGTTACTGTTAATAGTGGGGTTCCCCAGGGGTCAGTTTTGGGTCGTCTTCTCTTCAGTATATTTATAAATGACCTTTTTATTATTATTATTTATTCATTGTTATATAGCGCTACTATTTTACGCAGCGCTTTACAGAGATTCATCATTCACTTCCTGCCCCATGGAGTTTACATTCTAGTTTTTTTCCTTATTTTGTCACACACAGATGTATATTTTTGGATTGTGGGAGGAAACCGGAGCGCCCGGAGGAAATCCAGGCAAGTGCAGGGAGAACATACAAACTCCATGCAGATGAAGTCTAGGGTGGAATTGAACCTTGACCTTGCCGAGGGATTGCATAGTCAGATCTCAATTTTTGCAGATGATACTAAACTTTATAAACTAGTTAATAAAAAGGAGTAGAGTACTTTATTACAGATGGATCTAGACACGGTGCAGGTTTGGGCAGGAAAGTGGCAAATCAGGTTTTAAGGAAAACTACAGCCAGATTATATGAATATACAGTATATGCTTTACTATACTTTTGTAAGACGTGTTTCTGTTGAAACATGCTGTGTCATCTTAAACCTGTTGCTTTAATCAGTAGTACTGGAATCCCTGAATCAGAAAAACATGTGTGACATGACGAAAAGGTACCCTGCCCCCTGTGACCAGTTTTGCCAAAACTCTAAAGGTAGCGTCACCTTACAATTTCCACAAAACTGGCAAAAGGTGGGCATTGAGGTTATGGAACTCTCTGCCAGAGGATTTTTTTTTTATGGTTGATTCAATAAAGGAATTGAAAAGGGTCCTGAATGCCTGTTTTGAGTGTAGGATTATTATCCTGGTTCCCTCTAGATCAGGGGTGGGCAAATTTTTAAGCCATCGGGCCGCATGAATGGCCCGATGGCTTCAGAGGGTCAGGGGAGCGTACCTAGCGTACTGATGCCTATGGTTCTAGGCTATGCCCCCATTTTAATATCATCCCATGGGTTTTTCCGAGACTTCTGGTGGGCTGGATTTTGCCCACAGGACATAGTTTGCCCACCCCTGCTCTAGATCAATATTACAGAATAATTGGCTCAACTGGAAGGACTCATGTGTTTGTTTTTGGCAGCATAATCTTTCTTATGCAAATATTTGGAATTTACCAACTATTGCCTCCAATTCATTAAGAATTATGGCCATGTGGGGGCTCCAATAACCATGAACTAGTGTTGTCTATTAGAGGGATCATTACATCTGATCACCATTTAAAAAGACCAAGAGATTCTACAGTATCTCCAGTCAGCAAACTGTTGGAATACTAGACAATCTAGGTCAGAGATGGCAAACCGTTTCAGCACCGAGTGCCAAAAATGTGACATCACTCACTAGTGCTATCCCCTGAAGTGCTGGTACTGATGAGTGCCATTTTCGCGCCTGTTGGAGGGAGCGCTCCCCAGCAAACGAACGATGCTCCCTTCAGTGTAGGCCATGGATCTGATCTGAAAACTGTCAGGTCAGGTCCACAGCCTGCACTGAAGGCAGCAATGGCAACAGCATGCGTGCCATAGGATCAGCTTTGCTGATCTAGGTGGTCCTTGCAAGACCAGAGGAACAAACCTTCATACATATTCACAGTAGACAGACACACAGTCAGTCTCTAACAGCATAACTTCATTGATAAGGGCTCCATTATTGTACCTCTTGGGGTTATAGTTTGAGGTTAAACTGTCTGAGAAGTTATTACAGAAAGGCTGCACTGCCTCAAACAACAGGGTTGTTTTGAAGGACAGTACTTCACTAACTTTATTTTTTCCAGTGATATTTGAAAACTGTAGAGCATTGCTCTAAGGTGAATGGAACTATTAGATGATTTCAGTTCAACCATCATAAACTACTAATGGGAGGGGTCAGGGGATTGTGGTCTAAGTAGGATCACCAAGATAATAATCAGTATATCTGTACTGTCATTAGATGGCAAATTCACCACATCGCAGAGTTTGCTGAATATCGGAATATGGTGAAGTGGCAAATTCACACCTTTACGTGAAAATTCAGACTTTGATAAATAATCCCCTAAATAATTGGATGAATAAAAAAATAAATGTATAAAATACATATATAATGAATAAAAAATAAATGTATGCACATTTGTTATTTAAAAAGCATCACTAATGTGTGCAGTGCTGTAGAATTCAACAGTTCAGCCAAGTATAGGAAGGGTTGGGACAGCAAAATATGAGGACAGGAAGTGGTAGCAGCAAAATATGGGGAAAGGTGGAACTGGGGAAGCAATTTATGGGATGAAGCCATGACATTATGGGAAAGAGGAATTGTTACAGTACAGAAATGAATTAGCATTTTCTCTCTTTACCTGCTGTACTTTGGGGAACTATATAGAGCACTATGGAAGAGGAAGTGCTTCACTATATGGAGCACTATGGAAGAGGAAGTGCTGCACTATATGGAGCACTATGGAAGAGGAAGTGCTTCACTATATGGAGCACTACGGAAGAGGAAGTGCTGTACTATATGGAGCACTATGGAAGAGGAAGTGCTCTACTATATGGAGCACTATGGAAGAGGAAGTGCTGCTCTATATGGGGCATGATGGTGGAGGAACTGCTGCATGGTATGGATGGTATGGACAAGAGTGTTGGTGGGGGGGGTACATTTTTCCTATGGCACCATTGTCCCAGCAATGCCATTGTTTTATAGATCCTAACAACTGTTCAAAGATTTTTTCTAGGTATTGACCAGTCATATTGCTAAACTAGCCCAGGACTAAACCTATTTATTAACTGGATTAAGAAATATTTACAGAAATTCTCATAGTTATCTGTAGTGAAAGGACTCCAGTGATTATTAATAAAATAACACACAACATTTTAGACATATTGCTTAACAATAACCCTGAGTTAAACAGACAGTTGCACCAAAAAGAAAAAATGTCTTAAAAGCATTTATAGTTATAATTCATTCAATATTTGCTTCCATATATTCTACATTGTGTTTATAACGCATGATATTCAAAATTTTTGGGCACACTTTAAATATTCTGGAACTCAATTACCATAGAAAACAATATGACTGGGAGTGGTCTGGTTAAAACAACATGGCTGCAATCAGTAAAGAAAAACAAAACAGAAAAAATTGAAATAAAATTCATGTATTTAACCTTAAAAATAACATTTTTAAAATATTGTGTATTTGGATGACTGTCATGTTAATCCAAATGGTATTTTTGGGTGTTTCTGGATTTTACCGTAAAATACATTAAACAATTTGAATATTTACCATAGAGCCTCTTCTTTCAAGATATTGTTTATTACTGTTACCCATAAGTCTGCATACACCAAAACCATTTCACTTAATGAACTTTCTTTCCTTGGAAACAAAATGAAAATTAATATTTTGAGTAGTAAAATGACACAGTTTTTTATCCATTAAAACTTTTATTTTTGTAAATGGTGGAAATTACATTTCATGAGATTCTCAACTTGAAAATTAAATTGGGGGTTATTCACTAAGGTGTGAATTCGACTGTCGAATTCACAAACAGCGGATTCCCATAGCAAATCCGCGACATTTTCCCCATTGTAAAGTCACAACAATTTTTTAAAGTTAAGATTGGGACAATTTTCCTATAATAAAGTCATGACTGCGACAATATTCTCATTATAAAGTTGTGACTGTGACAATATTCTCATTATATAAAGTTGTGACTGTGACAATATTCTCATTATAAAGTTGTGACTGTGACAATATTCTCATTATAAAGTCGCGACTGCGACAATATTCTCATTATAAAGTTGCGAAAGTGACAATATTCTCATTATAAAGTTGCGACTGTGACAATATTCTCATTATAAAGTTGCGAAAGTGACAATATTCTCATTATAAAGTCGCGACTGCGACAATATTCTCATTATAAAGTCGCGACTGTGACAATATTCTCATTATAAAGTTGCGAAAGTGACAATATTCTCATTATAAAGTTGCGACTGTGACAATATTCTCATTATAAAGTTGTGACTGTGACAGTAGCGGCCTATTGCGACTGTCTTTATCTGGAGAATTCGCACCTATATGCAACAATTCAGACTGTAGTGAATAACCCCCCAAAACTTTAATTTATTAGTTCCTGTCAGCATAGTTTAAAGTGTCTACAAAATCCAATGTCAGTTTTAAAGAAATGCAGTTACAGAATAGATTCCATTTATCTTTAAATGATGTATTAATGCACAAAATGAGTTTGATCTGTGTGATACACACTAGTCATTTAGGCATATACATTCACCTAGCACAAAAAAATCATATATGTAAAAAACAGATTAATACCAAGTGCAGTGGCTCAGTGGTTAGCACTACTGCCTTGCAGCGCTAGGCTCTGGGTTTAATTCCACCCTGGACTTCCTCTGCATGGAGTTTGAATGTTCTCCCCAAACTTGTATGGGCTTCAACCCACAATCAAAAAAAAAAAAAAATACTGTGCAGGTTAATTGTGTGTGATTGAATAGGGAGATTATGTTTTCAGATCTATGGGGCGAAGAATGTAAAGTGTTGAATAATATTTAAGCAATATATACAGTAACTAAATACAATATTAATATTGAAAATTTCATGAATATAATAATATTATTATATACCTTATTTTAAGGTCTCTAATCTTTTTAATTTGAAATGTTTGGAACTGTAAAAATTCCAATTTCTGACTAATTTACCAAGGGCCTTCTTCATATCTTTACTCCTCATACTGTATATCATAGGGTTAAGCAAGGGAGTAACCACAGTACACAAGAGGGAAAAAAGTTTATTTGCAGTTGGTGAATTGCTGCTTTTTGGAACTGCATACATCCCAAACAACGCCCCATAAAACAACCCTACTACAGCCAGGTGGGAGCTGCAAGTGGAGAAGGCTTTTTGTCTCCCACTGTTAGATTTTATCTTTAAGATTGCAGAAGCAATACAGACATATGATACAATGATAAACAGAGATGGGAAAATAGTTGCAAAAACAGCCATTATGTAAACTTCCACTTGTAATAAGAAAGTATCTGAGCAAGAAAATTCCAGTAGAGGTGTTGGGTCACAGAAGTAATGGTCAATGATTATTTGTTTACAGTAGTGTAACATGCTTACAGTTATAGCAAATGTCAATGTAATAATAAAACCTAGAATCCAACATATTACTATTAAGATAATATAAAGCTGTTGATTCATTATAGTAGAATAATGGAGAGGCCTACAGATGGCCAGATATCGATCATATGACATCGCAGATAACAGAAAACACTCAAATCCTTCTGAACCACCAAAAATAATATACTGAGTAATACAGCCAGGAAGAGATATGGTGGCTCCATCATTGTTAACAATATGGATGGTGTTAGGCACAATGTTTGTTGTTAACAAGATATCAGAAATGGACAGGTGCTTAACAAAGATGTACATAGGATATTGGAGAGATGTGCAGGTTGATACCAATACTATGATGATCATGTTGACCAGAATTGTCCCACAGTAGACAAGGAGAAGCAGAGAGATGAAATAAAATTTGACAACATGGAGATTCTGAAATCCTAAGAGTTGAATTTCCATGAAAGAGGTCTGATTCTCCTTATATGTTTCCTCATGTGACTCTTGAATTATATAGTTTTCCATATTTTAAGTAATAGGCAGGGTAAATGTACAAAAACAAAAAGAACAATTGAATGTTACAGATAATTATAAATTGTAAAGAAATAGAAATGAACTGGGAAAAAATATTGTAAGGTTAGAGTGAACGTATAGAACAAATAATGTACGAATAGAAATGAAGGAATTGTCACACCCCTACTACACAATAACCAGTAAAAGATACATAATGTAGCAGAAATACTGTAGCGTTTAGTAGCTTCACTGTGTAATGGTTTGACTACTCTGGAGTCGCCTGGGATCTCTTTTGCCACTATTACATTGTCTTAACAAGATTAAAATAGCTAAATTACCAGGACCAGATGATACATATCCTAGGGTCTTAAAGGAATTAAGTACAGTCATAGGCAGACCATTATATTTAATGTTTAGGGACTTTATAATGACAGGGACTGTTCCAAAGGACTGTTCATTGCAAATGTGGTCATTATTTTCAAAAAGGGTTCAAAGTGTGAGCCTGAAAATTAAAGACCTGTCCAACTTCTATTGTGGGTGAAATGTTTGAAGGCTTTCTAGAGGGCGAAATTTATTAAAATCGAAAATATTGATATTATAATATTTTCACGATACTGGCCAAATTTTACTGATATCTCGATATCGATATTAACAATATCGAATTTTAACAATATTATGGATTTTTCCATAGAAATTATTTTGATCAAATTTCAATATCGGTAATATCATTATCGCGATATCGGTAATATCATTATTGCAATATCGGTAATATGATATCGCAATATCAAAAAAGGCCAATATCGTGATATCGATATTTTTCGATTTTTATAAATTTCACCCTTTAAGAGATGATGTCCTAGAGTATCTCAATATGAAGAAATTTATAACTCTATATCAGCATGGGTTTATGTAGTGTTAATATATTTTAGTGGCAACCTAGACCACCATTTAAAAATTTCTATTTTAATTAAATCGCTATTTTACATTTATTTCTCTGAATTAATAACATAACTGTAATTGTAAGCTGTTTCTTTAAATGCATGTGTTTTGTTTATTAGAATTTCTATAACTGACATTTAAGATGGAACATTAAGATAGCAATGTAGTCATGAGTGGTCCTTTTAGAATAGTGTAATCAGTAATACCATGTGTAAAGAAGTTTAAGCTATGTTTCTTTGACATGATGGCAAATTTAGAGGGGAAACAATATTTATTTATTACAACTAATGTTGAGCGATCGTCATTGGACTGATTATCGATTTTTTAAATCATCGAATGGATAATTGTTAGCCGATGACTATTTAAACCATAGCCAACAACAGTGCAGCTACAATTTAGAACCCAATTATTTCC
>WMED01010936.1:0-11279 GCA_019650415.1 Pipa parva | reverse complement strand
GGGGAGTACAAGGGGTGGTTCGCCCAGGGCATCAATAGGACCAGAACCGCTCCTGGTCATAGTAATCTGGATAAAGATTCTGGTGGGAACCAAAACATATTCAAATTTTGTTTTTTTCATATAGAGAGAGTGCTGGTCTTTATATATACAGTATATATATATATATATATATATACAGTATATATATATATATATATATATATATATATATATATATATATATATATACTGTATATATATATATATATATATATATATATATATATATATATGTTTTATTTTTCTTGCAGATCTCCTTTATGATTATTAATATAAGTTCCTTTTGTATTTTTACACGTGCACTAACACACACACACACTAACACATACACATACACACTAACACATACACATACATTTATGTTTGGAATGATAGCACTCCACTTATAACAACATTTAACAATTACATTTCTGTTCTTTTTTTTTTCAGGTAGCAAGAAATACTCTGTAAGCACAATAAATAAACACATCTAAAATGATCCAAAGTGATACCAGGTACATGATATATAGCTGTATGTGATACATTTAACCATGGTTTATTCAATTAAAATTACTGCTACTGGATGTAAAATTAATTTAGACAATTTATAAACATAATAAAATATTAACACCACAGTTTGTCACCCACATTACTAATAAACAGTTTAATATAGTTACAGATAGTTGCAAATTAATATTTTTTTTTTTTATAAAAAAAGAACCTAACTAATAAATCAAGATGAAAGATCAGGAAAAATACAAACTAGCAGTTCATGATAGGAAATAATTTTCTCAACCACAATGCTATGAAATGAATGGATTGTAATAGAAGATCATCTACCAACATGTTTAATTGTAACCCAGTAACAGATTCAGCAGGAAAGATATAGTAAATCTAGTTAATCTACTGGGGGTTACATAATGTGATTTATGTACCCTTTCCTACATCCTCCTCCAAATCACTTAACTAGATCTTAATACCTCTCATTCAGTTGAAGTATATATATATATATATATATACAGTATATATATATATATATATATATATATATATGTAACATGTAGTTAAAATTAAGCGAACGCCCCTTCTAACTAGTAGGCAAGATCATTTCAACCACACCCATTGATAACAGGTACATAACATTCAGAATTCAGCCAGGACCTCTTTAAAGATATGAGTTAGCAGTAGAATGGGTTGCTCTCAATGTTTTTGCTGTCGCTGGATGCCATTTGACAATTCAGTTTGTCAAAATTGAATCCAATTTGTCATATAGCCCAGTTTGTCAAATCGATCCCTTGCTAGAGCAGCCAGACAACATTAAGTGATGTTATTGTGTAGTACAAATGTCTGGGAACATAAAATTCTCAGACAAGAAGCAGAAGGCCACAGAAGTTCATAGAACAGGCTGCAATGAATCACTTAACATTTTAAAGTACTCAGCTGATGCACTCAGTACCATGGCTTCTATTGCCTCTAAAAGCAACTTCAACACTAGCACTGCTCTACAGGAGCTTAATGGAATGAATTTTCATATAGTATATACTTAAATACATTTTCTTCACCAGGAACTGTCATGCTTGGTTTACCATTAAAGTTATATATTTTCTGCAATATATTGACAATGGACTCCTGGTGAAATTTAATGACTTTTTGTGAACAAACACTAAAATCATAGACATAGATGATATTACAACTAATCACTACCGAAATGCTACAATATGTCTGTCATTTAGAATCCTTAGCAAAATATGTTATAAAATCAGTTGAAATACTTCTGTTTTATACACACATTAGTTACAAGGTAGTCAGTGGAAATAGCCTTATGCCAATGATGATGCCAAGCAAATGAGATGCCATGAAATGTATTCAGAGTCTGTATTCTAGTAAATTGTGAAATCCAGGCCTCAATGAAGAATAATCCACCTGGCCTACCAAAATAATCCATCTTAAAAAAAGAGTTTATGTTGTTTCGCACTTTCAAATAAACTAGGATTTTGGGATCCTTGATGTAGGAAAATATTTTCATGGCTAAACATTTTATGAAAAAACTTATGCAATCATTCATTTTAAATATAGCTAATATGTTTTCATGTAACAAAATAAAAGCTACAATGGAGGAACTCAGAGGCTACACAGATGCTATGAAATTTATACAGGATTGATATTCTAATAAATATATTGATCAGAAAATCCAGAGATAAATAAACAAAGATCAACTTGCCCATATCCATAGCCTTTTCAGTCTTTATGATATTTACATATTCACTGCCAAAAGAAATTGTTCTTAAATACTCTTAAAGGTAGAGCAGATGTTACTACATTATCTGGCTCAAGGAGTTACAATGATTTCCCATTAAAATAATATGAACTAAGTGTACTGCATTCATCAGATGGCAAAGACAATTTTTTCTCTATAGATTATGTCTCACACCTTAATCTAAGCAGGTACTTTCAGTTACATTATGACTATACACATTTTAGAATAAAAAAAAAATATTTTCTTTAATTATCATCTATAGGATGCAATCCTTTATAGACAGAAATGCCTTTTTTAGTTATAGTTCCACTTAACTCTTTGAGTGCTGACAACTATATTTATACAGTTGTGAAGCACCCCATTTATTTTGCCAGAACCGTAGATTGTACAACTTTGGCAAAATATCACCAGTTCTTCTCCAATGGATAAACTTGCTTGTGGAGCACTGTGTATGTGTGTATATAATATATATATTCAAGTCAGGTGCCACTGACTGCCTGAAAAAGAGGAATTTGCTAATTATTTTTGGCTAACTAAAACTAAATGACTGACTACCAGCCTCATCACCTCCAAAATGGGTCTTGTCTTTAGGAAATACTATTACTGATACATCTATGAACTTTCCTAAACCATGTGGTTGGAGAAGAAGAGGTAGACAACATTAAATATGATGTTGTACTGAGCTGATTCATCAGGTATCAGTTTAAACTGTAGATTTTGAATCTCTGGTGTAACTATGATGATCCTTATTAAGGTATAAATGTATATTGAAACTGAGAATGTTCAAATTCTCTACTAAATTATACATTATGCCAGGGGTTGGCAAACTATGGCCCATGGGCTTCTTTGGCTTGGCCCTTCTGCCAACATCGGGTGACAGGGCCAGGCTATGGGGTAGGCAGCCATGATCACCCTACATCTTCCCTGTCCCAGCTCCTTAGTGCTACAGTGTTCCTCTCACAGGAAGTTATAAGCTTTCAACTTCTTGTGAGAGAGGAACACTGTATCATTAAGGCTAAGCGCTAGATCAGACAGAGCTGGGACAGGGAAGAGATATGGAAAGGGAGATGGAGGGAGGTGGGAACCAAGATAGCACCCTCCTCCTTCAGAGGGTAGGGAGTAGGAAGGAGGGGATGGCACAGTGGTGGAGGGGGTATTGTGGAGGAAGTCTGGCCCTCTAAAGCCATTCCTATTTCTCATGAGGACTCATGGGAAAATTAATTGCCCACCTCTGCATTATGCCAATAGCAGCTGTTGTTATGTTATAAGAAAAAACTATATTACTATGTAGCAAAAATAAAAATGGTCCTACCAACTGTTAATATCTTACCAATGGTTTTTGTTTACCTTATAGTAAATGTTTTCATGCCAGAGAAACTACTGTTGGTTAGAGTCTTTAATGCCATGAGTCTTGAAGCTACCAAATAATTGGTGAACTGGGCCCAGTCATTGAGATATTCAGTAAGAATTGTAGGGTTTATAGGTAGCAAAGTGCATATGAATGCAAAGCAGACATGGCAATAATATGGCTTCTTAATTATATTTACTGGTGATTAAAATAATACAATAAATAAAGGGGAAAGAAGTATTGAGTCATCTTCATTTAAGGTAACCTGTTGATGCTGATCCTCTGAAATAGAATACTAAAGTACACAAAATCTCTTTTTAAGGAAACTCAGAATTGACGTTTCCAATCAATTCTAGGTCAGTATGAAGCACAAAACACCTTTGAAATACAATTATGGACTCAAATAGGTAGAGGAATTACAGAAATAGTCTTTAAAAATCTTTGTTAAGTTTCACTTTCATTTCTTACCATAGTGCATAATCTACCGAGGGGATAAAGAAAGCGGGTTTTGAGTTACTACATTAATAACAAAGCTTTTGGAACCGATGAATACTGGGTATAATAAGATTGACATTCATTTTTTTGAAATTCTCAAGATATTTATTTAATTAGCAGCTATAAATAGTTTAGATATCTTTGGGACATATCCACTCTACACCATCTGTTTAATTGAATAATTTAGGCTTAAGAGAGAATTGTAGAAAAGATATGAGTGTACAATGTGTGTGAAATCAAAGGAAAAGGGGAGATATTATTTATGCTTCTAATAATTAGCTATATTTATCAATTATAAGTAATTTTCACATTGGAGGTTAGGGAGAATATATAAGGGGTCATTTATAAAGCAGAATGCAGGATTATTAGCCAAGAATCCCAAATCAAGAATCTTCTATTTTTATTTTTTCCTTACCCTTTTGGTATATGTAACCATGTTGTGTCTTTCTCTCTGGCTTCATGACCTTTGGCTTTTTTCTGTGATTACACACCTTGTCTACCTGCACTGAACTCTTCCTATTTGTCATCTTGTCAAGAATCTTTGACAAGTTTCTGCTAAATACATAATAAGAAAGTTCCAAAACTGCAGAGCTTTCTTACTAACAATCTAGGCTAAATGATGATCAAACAACATTCCACAGTGCAATCTAACTTATGGATCTTTACTCAAAAAGACAATCTGCCTATTTTGCCCTGGCCCCTAAAAAGTACAAATAATGTGTATTGGTTTTGTTATGAATCAAATTAAAGCTATAGAACTGCAAAGATTCTATTTTTATATTATATATATATATTTATATATATATATAGAGTATACGGTAACCCTGGGCTGCAGTTTTGTACCTACTAAGGGGTTATTCTCTAAAGTCCGAATTCAACTGTCGAATTTTCAAATAGTGGATTCCCATAGCACATCAGCAACTGTGACAATTCTTCCATTTTAAAAGTCCTTACTGTGACAATTTTAAAGTTGTGGTTGTGATAATATTTCCATAGTAAAGTCGCAACTGCGACAATATTCTCATGATAAAGATGCAACTGCAACAGTAGCAGTCTATTGTGATTGTCTTTAGCTGGCAAATTCACACCATTTCACAACAATTTAGACTTTAGAGAATAACCTTCTAAATATTATGACTCATTTGAATGGACTGTTGATATGTTTTATGTTGGGTAGAAACCTCAGACTTAAGGAACATTTTGGTGATGGTAATACCTTAAATCGCTCTAAGAAATGGCATAATAAAAGCTCTTTTGACCCAGTGTCCAACAATTCTAGTATTAAAACCTTTCTACAGGTTATAGAGCAGGGATCATCTAAATTGGAAACACTATGACAATATTTCATAATTTGTCACTTACAGAGAAAGGTGCTTTCAAATCTCAGGATAAATCCATTATAATTCGCCCTGCAGAAATGGCAGATCCTAAGAAGTGATAAAAATTTACCAAATTCAAGACGCAATCCATCTTAATGTCTGGTTCTTCATGACACCCACATTCAGGAAAGGTACTTAAAATTAAGCATAACATTACATGTACGACAACTCATACTATTTATATGGTTACTTGCCTTGTGGATTATATTGGCAAGGCTCAAAATGGCTTGCGTGAAAGGATGGAAAACCACAGATATGATCTACGGTGTTAGGAAACTTACCTTGTCTCCTGCTCCATCGGTGTGGCATTGGTGCCGCGGCTCCCTTGCGTGCGCCTCCTCTTTGCGGCCGTGTGCATGTGACGCCGATGCGCACTTATAATGTAGCCGCGCCGCAGTCACATGCCCAGCAGTCTGTGTATTTAAGGGCGCTCTGACTCAGTGTCAGCGCCTGGTGATAGAACTCACAAGCTAAAGGACTTCTAGTGGCTTGTTCTAGTTTAATGAATTAAAGTATCAGTACCTTGTGCCTGCCTGCTTCCCTGCATATCAGCCTGTTTGTTCACTCAATCTGTCTCTGTCCTTGCATCTCGTCTGCCTGCCTGTCTGTTCCTGCATCAATAGTTTGTCTATCAATTCCTGTTTATCAGCCAGCATTGCTTGTCTCAGTTTCTACCCTAGTTAAGTTCCATGCCTTCCACCAGTGGTCAGCTAGTCCTTGGGACCGCGACCAGGGATTCCTCGGCTGCAAAGCCCATACCCCCTTGTGGGGGTCAAAGTTGAAGACTGGAGGGCTCCTTAGACTCCGCACCCAGGGATTAGCTGGTGCCAAGACCACTGTGGTACTTTGCTGCTCGTCTCCTTCTCCTACCTTTTTTATGGGTCAAATCCTCACATACGCGTAGCGATTTAAAATAAAAAAAGGATATTCCATTGATGATATTGATTTAGAAATTAACTACCACAATTTAAATATAGGAATACGATGCTGAGAAACTCAGTCAAGAAAAGTCAGCACTGGAACAAAGAATGTAGATAGGGAGAACAAACAGAAACTCCCCTAGTGTGATACAGTTACAAAGCTATGCAGCCATACAATTTTTCTATATCACGAACTAGTGTTATATGAGGTGTTTGAAACAAGGTGATTCACTTGAGGTAGACAATATCAGTGCTGACGAATATCCACTGTGAAATATATATAACTGTAACAACACAGCTCATATAATATATTACAGTGTTTTGAATAGGTTGATTCGTAAGATAAATAGATAACTATTGTGAATATTGGTGAAATTATTATTGGTATTGTTATCACGTGCTGAAATCACATCCAGAGCAGGGGGGGTAGTGGTGACCTCCCTTCTTAGAAGCACTCACCAAAAAGTGCTTGGTATTAGCACTTTAAAAATCTAACTCTCAAATAGGATGTTCCTTATGCTTGGTCCTTGTATCTAACGGTGAAACATAGGAGCCATAGTGCAGACGGGTATGAAGATTAACAATTTTATTCAAGTATAAAATATACTCACAAACCAGAAGATTTATAAAAGACAGTAAAAAATACACTCAATGCATTTTGCCAGGGTCCCCGGCTTCTTCAGGAGTAGTGACAGGATAAAGGTGCTTTCTGTCTATTCATGTATTGGTAAGTTCTGTGTGTGTCTTTTCCTAATGAGGCTGACTTGGATATATGGCACCTTTTTTCATACACTCCATCTTGGAAATATGTTTACTGGTTTCAGTTCATCTATGTTTGCTCTTTTCTTGATTTTTTTTTCTTAACTTCCTCTTTCATTTTTATTTTTTGTGCTCTATACCTCCTATCTAGGTGGCGCTGTGTTGGGACACAGCTTGGTATACTGTGGGATTCTAGGAATGCTGGTGTACCTATTTAAGGAGATTTCTAACTGTATTTCTCTTGATAGATATATCTGTTTAATAAAAGGTAAAACAATTTCTATTTGAAGAGATTCTGGCACTTAATCTACTATTCTAGAAGACTGAAACCTGAAAATGACTGCACTCTACAATATGCTATTACTGAGCATTGTGCTCAGCATGTGGTGCATCACAGCGATATTCCACTATTGCCATTAATATCTAAGCAATTTACCTTTCTCAACATTTTTAAATTGTTCAACAAGCAGAGATGATGCTTCTTTGCTAGACTAAACCATAATAAAATAAATATGCCTTTAGTTTTGTAAGAAAGAAGGTACCCAGGAGGAAGTGATGTTATGCAATCATTCCTCTAATGAAGCTAATAGCCAAGCAATATAGCAGTTTTTCAGTACAGAGTCGGCTATAAACCACCATTTGATCCTAGGATTTCCAGGTAGTATAATGCAGTCCACAAGGAGATTTATAGCACAAAATTTAATTTCATAGCACCATTTTTTTGGACACATTTCTTCATCAAAATTTACCTGAATTCAGAATCTGTCAGAAACTTATTGAGCTTTATAAAATACTGATGTACTTTTTGTATTAAAAATGTTCCCAATGGCCTGTATTTTATTAATAGCTCAGCAATGTGTGTGTTGCAGAAACAGAGTAATTTTTCAATAGTAATCTACACTTTAGCTCAGTAGATAAAGCTCCAATAGTTACAATATATCCTATACAATTCTTTAATTTATAATTCACTTTTAAAAACACTCTGTAAGGAGTCTTACCATAGCCCTGGCTCCCTTGGTGCGGTGGTCACGGCATGGGTGCACGTGGTTACATCACATTCACATACACGTGATGCCGGTGTGCACTTATGATGTAGTCGTATCGCGGCCGTGCACCTGGTGTGTATACTAATTAAGGAGGTGGGTTGCAATAAGCTGCGCCCAATTATAGCGTTTACTTTTCTAGTTTTGGGTTATAGTGTTGGTATACTCCTGCACTCCCCTCCTGCTTTCTGCTTGTCCCAGTTACTTTGTGTACTGTTCCAGTACCCTGTCTACCTGCTTCCTGGAGGTTTGATTCCCTCAGCCTGTCAGTCTTTAGTATTCCTGTGTCCCTTACAAGTTTGCCTGTTACCTGTTCATGGTCTGTCTGCTGTCTCTTCTCAGACCCACTCTGTATTGGTCCTGTTTCCACATATCCACTAGTGGACAGCTACCCTAGGGACTGCGACCTGGGAACTCCTTGCAGATAAGCCCTCACCCCCTTGTGGGGGTCAATGGTGAAGGCAAAGAAGTTCCTTAGACTCTTCTCTCTTGGAATAGCTTGTGCAAAGTCCCTGTAGACCCAGACAGTAGTCTCCTCCTCTACCGCCACTACAAATTCAGTCGAACCCTTACACACTCCCTTTCTTTTCAACTATATATCATTTTTGGATAGAAAATTTTCTTTTCTCTGAATAATGTTTGCATACATTAACATAACAGGAAGTTAACCAGCAGGCCAGTTGAAGTTCTTTATGTCGTTAGTTATCTAAAAATCTCCTAGTGTATGAGGGATGTTGATAAAAAAGATCAATAATTATTATGTACAGCTGGAAATGTATATCTCTCTCCTTAATAATGACTGAGTATCACTCATGTGTCACTTGATATTCTTCCTGCATATTGCAACAATCATTGAATGATCATTGAAGAACTGTTGACAGACCCATCAATGCTATATTTTTGGAATGGAATGTTGGACTTTATGAAAGAATTCATGAATATGCATTATCTAAAGTTTCAGTAACTATAATGGGATTGGGCACAGAGTCTCAAGGCAACTGATAAAAGATATCTACAATCAGAAATACAAAGAAACAAAAAGCACAATACAAACTGGAAATCCCATGTCAAAAAATAACATATTAGCTATGGAGGAATATCAGCCGTGTCAATTCAAATGAGAATTTTTCTCATGATATTCTTACTGGTTCTTTAAGAAGTGAAATATTTACATTGAGCTTAATAAAGATTATGTGATGGAATTGTACTTCAAATCTTTTTTTTTCATGTGTTTATTACTGGCAAGCTTAAAATGATCTTTTTTTTTTCTGTACTTTTCTGTTTTATGTACATAAAATTCCCAGCAGCAATTAGCCTACTGCAACTGTTTGGAGAGATTATATTCTTTGCTAGGTTTAGCTTTAGAAAGGTATTGATACTGAGAACTTTTGATGTCAAGTAGAAATGGAAAGCTTCAAGGCTATGAAACATAAAAGCTAATAAAATACCAAAGGCATAAAAGGTAATTAGAGCCAAATCAATTTCTACTTTGACAGTATGACGAGAGGTTTTATAAACTGTTAATGTGGATAACTTATGAAACTAAAGCCTATTGATTTACATTCAAGAATCTATGTGAAATATGTGCTAGAGGATCATAACTATTACTTAGAGTGTCTGATTTTTTTTCTGCTAAGTGTTCCTGGTACCATAACAACAATAAACAGAAACCTCATTAGTTTAGAGTTATCAACTGCTGAAAAAGTCTCCAGTCTCAGCACTTGTTGCTATAGGCTAATTTCCTCATTGTTCTTTACATTATAAATCTCTAGAGCAGGTATTTAAAGCATTATACTTATATGTTAAAGAATTATTATTTTATCCCAAAGTATTAATATTTTTATTAAATCCTATTTAAGTTCTCATGCATCAATGAACGTATCTTAATGACAAAACCTTCGGGGTAATACCACAATTAATTAAAAAAACACTGGTCTACCACTGTAACCAACAGAAACCACCTATGTTTCAATTTCAAGAGGTGTCCTAGTGGTTTTTAAGTAAGTCGTTGGGGAGTTGTTTGGTTTATTTTCTCACTGTGACAAAACACTCAAGGGGGTAATTCAGCAAGGTGCGAACTCACCTTGTGATTCTTCGATTCACTTTGCAAAAAAGTTTACACGCTGGCTTCTCTCCTACACACGCACATCAGCGAATGCTTTAAAGGAATTCCAGTCTCGCGAGGCGACTTGAGTGGTGGCGAGGAGACTGGAATACCTTTAAAGCGTTTGCTTATGTGCGTGTGTAGGAGAGAAGGCAGCGCATAACCATTTTAGCAAAGTGAATGGAAGCATCGCAAGGTGAGCATCGCTCCTTACTGAATTACCCCCTCAGTTAACATTGACCTAAAGGTACATTCTTCTGCTTTGTTCTTATCTCATGTATGGTAATCTCACCTGATCACATTCATGAAAACAATTGTATGTTTACAAAAAAAAACTACCCCATGGAATACTATCTGCGTGATTCATTAAGTTCAAAGTTTAATGAAGATGAGTGACTTTACAAACAAATGAACTACAATGCAATAGTAGGCTAAACTAAATTTCATAATTTTTATATATTTTTTATCATAGGATAAAACAGTTTAGTCTGTTTTATCCTATGATTAATTCCAAATTTAATAACTACATCTTGTTAATTTTGTTTAGAGTCCCCTCATCCTAGCCTCTTTCCCATTGTTTGTGTGATATTTAATTATTGTGATTTTCTGTGAACTCATTTTTAATATCAGTAGTTTTACGAATATAGATTATTTTTTTTGATTTTCAATGTTTACTATTTTTGTTTAATCATTATGTCCTTTCATCACATGGGCAATCCCATTGTCCACACCCTGCAGCATTTTTCCTCCAATTTGGATATGCGTTTGAACCACATTCTTTCGCTAAAAGTGAATCTAATTAGGCCCTTTAATTGCCCCTTTAACTTTAGGTATAGGAAGTCCCTAATTATGATTCAGCCTTGTTGCTGCTCCCCGCAGCGCCATTTTCCTTAAGAGCATTGGAGAGAAGCACTTTGAGGCATATTGAACATGTGATGGTTTATAAGACTCTTGGA
>WMED01010935.1:0-15513 GCA_019650415.1 Pipa parva | reverse complement strand
CTTTTCTGATTTTGGGGTTTGTATATATATATATATATATATATATATATATATATAAAACACAAAACAAGAAAGAGTTTGAAGATGCAATTTTCCTAGAAGATCTATCCTATAAGCAGCTATAGCAGGGAAGCAAAGAGTGTGAAGATTCACTTTGCTGAAAATAGTCTTTTCCTGAAGAAATTTAGCAAACAGACACCAATAGCTTTGAGCGGCCGTTGTCCATATTAACTGTCATATATTAAGTTTTCCCAGACACAAATATAGCAGGAAAGTAAATGGTTCTGAAGCTCCTGAAGCAAATATAACAAAAAGATGCAGAAATAAACTTGAAGCTGCAGTTTTCTCAGATTAACTATACTGAAAGTAGATATAGAGAGATATAAAGAATCCAAGATGTAGTCTGGAGACAACATAGCCCTTGTCTGGAGCAAGTTTAACAGAAAAACAGACAATTTTGAAGCTGCAACTCACATATATTATTAACTCTATGAATCAATTAAATCAGGAGAGTAAAAAAATACTGCAACTATATTCCTGAAACAAATATAGCAGATTCCAGTCTTTTCCTGAAGAAAAATGAGCAGAATGATTTATATATAGTTTATAATACGGAGAATATAGCACTGCTTGATATAATGTTGTGTCTCAGCCTGACTGTGATTCCCACTGTCCTTTTACAACTATTTCACCTTCTCACTGCCCTAAATGATTTCTTTCTGTAGTCTTTGAACTCTGATTATTGGCTTTTCAGTTATAGTTTTGTTCATTTTGTTCTCTCTCTCTCTCCTGCTCTTTCTATTTTTAACTCACACACCTTCTCCTAACTGTCATTTTTCATGCTCCTCCCCCTCCAGTTCCGAGCCTCTTTTCTAACCAATCCCCTTGTTTTTCCCAATCTCCCCTGCATTTGCTTCCTTTACTTCCTCTACTCACTAACAAATGTTTCTCTCTGACAACCCCCTTACACTTTGGTCTAAGTCATCAGCACTTCCCACTTAAAAACAACCCTATGATTGCTCTCCTTTCATATAGTTATTTAGGGACTACTGGGTGTTTAAATCAGAGAGCTAAACAGATCTGTTTAAATGATTATTATTGTGGAAAAGAAGTTCTAGCTATTGTATTCCACGCTATTGAATTTTGGCATTCATTTAAAGGTTCTTAGCATATGTATATCAGCACTGAATTTAAATTTTATACGATTTTATTTATAATGCATAATGATTTATAAACTACTAAAGTAACTTATCCATACATTTCAATTTCATTTTACACCAATTAATTCTGCCCTTTTGACCCAGTAGGGTCCATTTTGTTACATCAGATAATTTGCAGGTACAAAGAACATTCTAAATCAGCACAGTTGATGAGAAATGGTATTACATTAAATATATTAAATATATACATTAAATATATTAAATATTAAATATTTTTTCTAAAATGTATGCAATATTTATAAATTATTTCAATTACAAATACAGGTAACACATCCTAAATATGTGTTTTATGCATGTTAAAGTCAATATCTGTGCTTCAGAAAAATCAAACCTTTGTTATAAATTATATTTTGATTAAAATGCTTTAAAAATTATACTTTATATGGCACTTATTGAATATGTAATATCTAAAGCACCATATATGACAATGGGACAAGGTGAGGTCTGTTAAACAAACACATACAACACAGCTGCTGTCAGGATTGATAAAAACGACATATTAGATTTGCTGTATTTAAATAACTGCCATGCAAATCCACTGAAAATGTTGATGGTGTTGGTGTTACTTTTCCTTTAAGTCTCCCTACTAGTTCAGTTTTTCATTATGATGTATATGAGCAGTTTTGTGTAGTGCAATACACTCCTACAAAAGCCAGCACTAATGTATTCTGTGTAATAGCCTAACAGAAATGAAACAGGATACGGTGTTTCTGCATCTTGAGTGCTAATGCTGTGTGCTTGCACTTTAGTAGATCAAAATGTTAGTAGAAGTTATGAGAGGAAAACAGATACATAAAAATGTCTGTATGCTTGGCAGTAGAAATCTCACAAACCACAGAAGTTAATAAAAATAACACACAAGCAGACAAAACAGTAGATTATGACCATTTGTTTCAAGTAAGTAAGAAAAGTATGCCACCTGCTGCAGTTTGGAGTGTACTGCATCATCACATGCACTCAAATCATAAAGAACTGGAATAATAAGTTTAAAATGACTGTTTTTATAAGAGTTAAACCTATAAATTCTTTATGACCTGCTAAGATATGTTATATAGAAAGGAATAAAGGAAAAAGTACCAGCACTTTATGCTGTTTATTGTTATCTGCAGCTGGATATGGACAATTCTCTGTAGTTCTTGCAGCAGTATGATTAATGATGGAAACAAACAAGTAAGGAAAAAATGGAATGTGTTTCTTTTAGATAAGTTGGTTGTTTGATCAAGTACAGGGTAGTGTGACTCATGCTGGCTTAGACTATGGCATCATAACGTTTACATTAAGAAAAACATCTGCAATGTCTGGAAAATTGAGAAGGGTATGTTAATTACCTGCTGTGGCCCTTGTACTGTACTCACAAGTGTATATAGCCAAAGGAAAATAGATTTAGCTTAGATTAATAAATGCAGATGTTTCATCTGGACTTTTATTTATGTGGAAAATGTAATCATTATAATATTTCACACTGTTTCATCACCCTTTTTTAATGACTGAGTTAATTGGCTCTAAGCAACTGTTTATCTTATTTACATGCAATATACTGGCATTATGAGCTCCCACTAAGGAATAGTTTTGCAATAGTGCCTCCCTCCCAGGTCCTGAAGGATGCAGGCACATGGACATGTTTGAGAAGACCAAGATGCATGGTATAGTAGTAGTAACTGTGGAACACCGAGCCAAAGACCTGATGATTGGTTATCAGGGTGCACCATGCTGGCAGAAAAAAAATTACTAAGTAAGGTGATGCTAGCTTTTTCACAGCAGGCACCAGAATCTCCATTGCTCTTCTCAGCAACAGATAGAACAGATATGGTCTAGCCTTTCAGAGCCTTTACTACCAGAAACAACAACAACAGGTACACTATCCCCTGTGGCTCACATATCACACCTATACTTGTGGCATAAATTTTAACAGACCAACACTCAGTACTTTTAACAGATAATAGTGAAATATGCAAAGACCTAGATGGTAACAAAATCAAATGCTGACAGTCTCACATATCAGCGTAGAAGATGTTATACCTACCAACTGAAATTAGCCTCTGAAACCAGGGTGTTTCCATCTACATCTAATTGCTATTCACTAATAATAAATGATTTGTGCTTTATTCATCTACGTTTGTACATTTTTTTTGTAAAATTGGAATCTCTTGGGATCTGAAAATACAGAAAACCAAGAACAAAACTTTTACATTTGACTTAAATCCTGTACTGCTCACAAGACTGCACTGGTGAAAACAATGGCTTATGGCTTGCTTAACGCAGAGTAGAACCCAAACAAATAAAATACACTTGTTCTGTGTTAAAAATTCCACATAAATTCTAAACCAATCAATGTGTCTTTATATAGAAATACAGATAAACATGTATACAGAGTAGAGACTAGTTTACTACTAGTTTACAAAATACCTACTTTATAAAAAGTTGATCTGACCCAATAAATATCAAAAAATCCCAAAATTCAGGGGGCGATAGGCACAGAGTCTGTGGGGATTGTGGTAGGGCAAGTGGTTGTGGCAGAACTTCAGGCCTCCTGGCTCAGTCACAGCCATTACTGCTGTGACCCCTATTGTTATATCCCTGGCTTTCATATTACACAGTTGTGCCCAGGTCTAGCTTTCCCTGGGATCCTGGGATTGGAATGTCTATATCAGGGGTGGGAAAACTACGGCCCGGGGCTGAATCCAGCTCTCCAGAAATCTCAGACCGGCCCGTGGGAGGATATTACAATGGGGGCGTGGCCTAGTGCCATAGGCCTCAGCACGCTAGGCACACCTCCCCTGGCCCTCTGAAGCCATCAGGCCATTCATGCTGCCCAATGGCTTAATCGTTTGCCCACCCCTGGTCTATATACTTACAATAGAAATGTGAAGTCAGTTTCAATTTGTCTCCATAACTTAAATGAACATTTTTATGATAACCACTTCTATGGCTTGTCATACACTGGTTATAATTACATAACCTCTGATGATAAGGACACAAAAAGGCTGAAGCAGATCTATTTAGGTGTGTGTTCTATACCAGTGAGAGCTTGTTTGTAAGACTGTAAAATCCATTAGGTAGGATGTCATTCACAGAGCTTGCAATGTTCAAAAGGACAGTCACATCAAAAATATGAAGATGCCTCATATGCATTTATAATAGCTTTTTTTCAATCTGAGATTACAAAAATGTTAAATTGTGCAATGAAATCAGATATTTTGAGCTTTTTGGGACTTGGACTTTTTGGAAAGTACCTTCCCAGAAGCTCCACAGCATCTGCACCAAAGAGGGGTGCATCGAGAGTAGTGAAGTACTTGCCCTATCTGTCTAAACGATAGTTGCTGCCATGCCCAATATGATTATACCCATCCATCTGCTGTATCATCATTTGATTCAGTAATGATGTAATGATGTCACATTGCCATAAAGTATATCTGTGGACGTCCATGGCTCTAAACTTAGCACTCAACTGGTATGCTGCCCTGAAAGTTACATCACTTGCTGATGACTTGGACCTGTCTAGCTCAACAAAAGCAGGCCATTACTGCTAATTTAATGATCTAAAACATGATATTGAAGGGATCTGATAAGAGGAACCTCATTGTCAATATTTACATAGTTTCAAGTGCTCCCATCACTTGAAAAATGGCATAAAGGCTTGGTGAAGTATGTGTATGCAAATATCTGCATACACACGTTTTACACTTTAAAATGGGAGGAACATATTATTAAGGTTATTGACCTTTCCAGGTCTCTGTTTAAAAGAGCCTAACATTTATTATAAACAATTTTAATACATCTTAATTATAGAGTGGTTATCAGACTTACAGACTGACTTTTAAATGTTTACAGTGTATGCAGTAGAGGTTGAAAAGCTATAATGGAGAATACCCATTAAGTAAATGTAACCATGTGGGTAATTTGGTTTATATTATCTATTCCTTTATTGTTATTTGTATAATACACAGTTAAATTCTAGGTTTAGATTGTATTGCTTTACCCTAGCTTGCAACTCCATCAAGTGGTCAGTAATGCACAAAAAATATTTAGTGATACAATATTTGGAAATATATTTGACAACTAAAATATTATGTATAATTTCATACAGAACCTCTAGAGGGTTTAAAAAGTGTTTAGTCCTGCGTCTCCACCATCACGGTGGCAGATCTACATCTTCTCAGGCTTAGATACAAGCTACTTGTCTGAGTTACTTCAGAAGTGAAAGATAGTGCCCGTTAACTGGAAAGTTTGCCCCAACAAGGATTGGCAGTGGGTTGGTTACCCAGGTGTCTTGATGCATACAGACATCTAGCAAAGGGATTCAGTGTTAGGGAATAGGACAATAAAGAAATTAAAGAAGGAAATCAACCCACAGATTCCTGCCAGGAGGAGCTACAGCTTCTGGCATTGTCTGCATAGGAGAAGTGACTGAAAGAGATCTAAGTCTCCAGAGTTAGTGAACTGAGATTCCAGTGGACTCACACTTAAAGGGTAATTGCCAATTGCATGTATGTATATTGTATGTATATTTTTATTTATAAAGTGCCACAAGGTTATGCAGCGCTGTACAATCCAGTAATAATACAGACAAGGGTAAAGTGCGGAACAAAGAACAAGTGAAGTAAAATACAAAAGCAATAATCAAGAAAATACATCACTCTAAGTGCCAGGTCATGATTAAAACAAGAGGATAGAGGTCCCTGCCCATAGAGATTACAATTTAAGAAGGAGGAAGACTTACATAAACATATAGAAGGGTAACAAGTCCAGTAGGATAAAGTGACAGTTCATTTGGCAATAGGTGCCAATTAAATAAGAAAATAAATATAGATTTAGAATATAATTGCATAAATATTAATATAGCCATGAAAACCAGTGCTAGTGCTCCAAGAGGTAAGATTTTAATTTAGTTTTGAAGATATTGATGGATTGCTCTTGACGGAGGTAGAGGGATATAGAATTCCAAAGATAAGGGGCTGCAAGAGAGAAGGGTTTAAGACGAGTGTAACGGTTCAACACTGTAAAGTTGCGGAGAAGGAGACTAATAGTAGGAACCACAAAGTACTTGACACTAGCTAACCTTAGGGCGCAGAGTCTAAGGCACTCTCCGGTCTTCACCTTTAAGCTCTGCAAGGAGGTACTGGACTTGGCTGCCAAAAGTACCCAGGTTGCGACCCCCAAGGTAGCTGTACTATGGTTGTTCACAGAGGAGGTCAGGAAGAGCACAGGCGAGACTGGAAACAGGATCACAAGTATGGAGACAATGGAAACTGGTCATTAGAAGTGGCAGGGAAAAACTTTGGCAAAGACTGTAACTTTAATAATATTGCAAACTCAGGTACCAAACTAGCAACAGACAGAGTCCAAAACCAGGATAGGAAGGTAAATATTTGGGTGCAGGGTCTGGAGCGCATCTGCCTTATATAGGCAGAGAAGCAGGTGTGCCCCTGCCTCTGCGTGCACCAGGCGCGCACCACCCTCAACCGTGACGTCACCGTGGCTGTCACATGACCGCAACCAGAAAATGTCAGCAGCGTGCAATGGATGCACGCGCATGCAGGAAGAAAGTGGAGCTGGACCAAACACCAGTAAGTTTTCCTTACAACGAGAACAGGCAGTCTTGTTGAGGGGTTCCTGAAGAAGGTTGTCTTGTGATGAGCAGAGTTCACGGCTAGGCGCATACAAGTGAACAAGGGAAGGGAGGGTCAGCAGAGTGAATTGATTTAAATGTCAAAAGTAGGACACTGTAATTAATATGTTTATTAACTGGGAGCAAAGGCGCAGACAAGAGATGGGAGGGAGACTTCAGGGGAGAGAGGGAAATTATTCTATCAGCAGAATTTAGAATAGACTGGAGCAGGGAAAGATGGGAAACTGGGAGGTCAGTTAGAATGGCATTACAATAGTCCAAGCGGAATAAGACAAGGGCATGCATGAGGGTGTTAGAAGTGGCTGGAAAGAGAAACGGACGTATCTTGGGACCATTACGAAGGAAAAAGCGACAGTTTTTAGCAGTTGTAGCAATGTGCATGGAGAAGGAAAGAGCAGTCAAAAGTCACCCCAAGACAGCATGCAGAAGTAACAGGGTTAATGATATCATCATCAACTGAGATGGAAAAGGAGGGAGTAGGATCAGGTTTAGGTGGGAAAATAATCAGTTCAGTTTTATCAAGATTTAGTTTGAGACAACGCCGGGCCATCCAAGAGGAGATAGCCAGGAGACAGTTAGATATTTTACTGTAGTATTGACTTCAGGTGTTAGTGCAGGGGCAGATAAGTAAAGTTGGTTGTCATCCACATACAGGTGTATTTAAGAACAAACGAGCTGATGACATCAGCTAGGGAAAGCGTGTACAGGGAGACCAGGAAAGGACCAAGGACAGAGCCTTAAGGCACCCCCATACTAAGTGGGATAGGAGAGGAAGAGTCATTACCACAGGAGACAAAGAAGGAGCGATCAGAAAGGTAAGAAGTCAGCCAAGATGCAGCTTGATTACAGACAACAAGCATTTGGAGAATCTGAGCAAGCAGATAGTGATCAACAGTATCAAATGCAGAGGACAAGTCCACGAGGATAAGAATAGAAAAGTGCACCTTGTCTTTGGCAATCAGGAGATCATTTACAAGTTTGCACAGAGCAGTCTCCGTAGAGCGCCCTGGTCAAAAACCAGATTGCAAGGGATCCAAGAGATGATGGGCATTCAAAAAGTTTATGTTAAAGGAAAGAGAGAGATAGGACAGTACTTAGAAAGGCATTGAGCATTCAGCGTAGCTTATTTGAGGATGGTTTTTACACAGGCCTGTTTGAATAAGGAAGGAAATATATCAGAGGACAGGGAAGAGTTGAACAGGTGCTTTAGGGCCTGAACAAGGGCAAAGGAGCAGTGCTTTAGTTGAAAAGAAGGCATTGGGTCAAGCAAGCAGGTTGTGACAGGAAAGGAAGAGAGAAGTTGAGAAACTTCAGACTGGGTAGCAGGAGGAAAGGAATTCAGAAACGCAGGGGGAGATTTCAGTAAAAGTATCTTATCTGTTTGTGGATACTATCTACTTTGCTTTTGAATAACTTCGCAAAGTCTTGGGGTAGTGAGGAGGGGTTAGTGTACCTGAGGAGGAGGGATGTTGAAGGGTGTTGAAGACAGGAATTTGATTTGTTTTGATTTATAAGAGCGCTGTAATAGGTTTGTTTGGCTAGAGAGAGGGAGGAATTCAAACAGGAAAGCAGAAACTTGTAATGCAGAAAATCTGCAAGTGAATGAGATTTTCTCCACAGACGTTCTGCACTACATGTGCAGGATCTAATCAGTCTGCTTTCTGCATTCAGCCAGAGGCCAAGGCTGCAGGGGGCAAACGAATCAATAACAGTAGATAGGATAGAGTTATAGGAAGTAACAAGAGCTTCAGGATCAGAGGAGCAGACAAATGAGAGAGCAGAGGAGAAAGCCTACAGGTCGACAGCACGTGTTGTGACTAAAGGATTTAGGGGTTAGCAGAGGTGGCAGAGAAGAGTACGAGACATAAAAGTTTACAAGGTGATGGTCAGAAAGAGGGAAGGGGCAAATATTAAGACCTGAGAGAGAGAGGCATTTTTAGTAAAGACCAAATCTAGGTAATGACTATCCTTGTGGGTGCTAGAGTTGGTCTAATGTCAAAGATCAAAAGAGGAGGTTAGATGGAGAAGACGTGAAGGCCAAGACAGAGAAGAGTCATCAATATGGCAGTTAAAGTCCCCCATAATTAGCACAGGACTATCATTAGATAGAAAAATGGAGAGCCTGGACTCAAAGTCTGAGAGAAAAGCAGCAGGTGAGGAAGCAGAGGGCAGTCTGTACTGTTAGGAATATGACTCACCTGAAATCCTCCTCGGTAGTCCAGCATCTGCATTTGTCACAGTTGCGTATGGTGTGACTTCTAGCTGTGGGAGGTGTGTGCTTCTGACACGTAAATACCCACAGATGCCTCAGGGTGGCGATGGACACAGTCGAGGGATTGCATCGCATATGCACTCATGTTCAAAGCTCTATTTAAACTCACTCAGTCTGGTGTCTGGCACCCATTTATAGGTTTTCAGCTTGCTGTGCCTGGGTTTGTTATCTCTGTTATTCCTTCTGCCTCAATCTTGACTCTGCCTGTTTTTTGACAGCCCTGACCTTTTAAAACTGTATTCTGACCTGGCTCCTGTTCTGCCTGCTCAGACCATTGCTACGCTTTTGACTACTCTATGGTCTCATACCTTCTACCACCAGTAGATGGCAAACCTTAGGGGCCGCGACCTGGAGATCTCCTTGGAGCTAAGCCCAGTACATCCTCGAAGAGACTCGAGTGCTCTCGCCGGGAGGGGAATCCCTTTAATGTGCATGCTGATGTCCGCGCACAGGACATCAGCAGGCGCATAACACCAAGTGCGAAGTGAGCCGAACGCTTCTCAGCTCACTTCGCACTATGGTGAATTAGGGCCTTGGTCTCTTGGCGCACTATTCAAATCCCCCCAGTGTCTGTTACCTCCTATTCCCCTTCATTATCATCCCATTTGTAAGGAGTGGAATCCTGCTATATCTTCTGGGGAGAAAATCCTAAAACATGATAAATCAGATTTACTGGTGGGCAGCCCCTGTTGGGGGGCAAAGTATTGTTTCAGTTTATGTTTAATAGATTTTAGCATGCTGCAAATTGTCTAGATTTTTACGTGGAAATCTCAGTTTCCAATGAGACAATTCCTCTGTTTTGTTTAAGTCATTAATTGTATTTATACCAGTCACACAATGTAGTAATGGATATGCTTTTCCATTTTGAAGGAATCTGAAGCTTAGCAACTGCAAGTAGGAAAGAAAATAATGACACTTTATAAAAACAGAAAATAGAAATTTGCTGCAGCTGCAACATGTTCTTCATTACATTGGGTACTGTCAGTAGTGCTAGCCATTTTATTGCAGTTATAGTTAAGTTTCTTATGTCAAGCCAGCTTAGCTTTTTTTTTTTTTTATTTGTTCATTTTTTATATAGTGCTACTATATTATGCAACGCTTCACAGAGGTTCGTCATTCACTTCAATCCCTGCCCCATGGAGCTTTCAATCTAGTTTCCATATTCAGTCTCTTAGATATATGTTTTTGGATTTTTGGAGGAAACCAGAGTGCCCAATGGAAACCTACACAAGTGCGGGGAGAACATACAAACTCCATGCTGTTGTTGGATAATTGCCACAGCAATAATTGCCACAGTTGAATTGAATTGCCACAGCAAAGCTTGATTCTGTGCATGTTTGAGTGTGGCAAGCACACATGCAAATGTGATCAGCACCAGGACAGGGTGCATTCTTAAGTCCCAGGATTCAGCTGCACACATGTAATTTCTTTCAATGTGAAACTACGGTCACTGTTGCTGTGATGTAACTATCAAGGAAACTAGGGGGTTCCCTTATGTATGCCATCTCTCTTAGGGGGTAATTCATCAAGCAATGAAATGAGCTACGATGCGTTCGGCTCACTTCGCTAATGGTAGTATGCGCATGCTGATGTCCTGTACGCGGACATCAGCATGCGCATACTACCATTGGCGAAGTGAGCCGAACGCATTGTAGCTCACTTCGCTGCTTGATGAATTACTCCCTTAGTTGGGGCAACATTTTTAAATTCTTGGGTCCAACTCCTGGCATTTCAGAGCCTATAGGGCCATGGTTGTCCATGGGAAGTGCAGATATCTCCCCATGGAATATACATGTCATGATGCCAACTTTTCCATTTCAAACAAAAAGATTGTCACCTGTAACTGAACTCCAGAAATCACTTGCTCCTGCCATTGGTCACAGAGCTCTTCCCTTTTGGACATAAAGCTAGACATACATGGGGATGATTTGCAATAAGCAGCATTTAGTTAGTATATTTTTACATTAACAATCATTTTTTTATTTCAATGTTTTCTAAATAATCTCTTGATTTTCCTACAAGATGATCATTGTGAGTTTGCCCAAATACTGCACAATGTGTATGTATATATTTATTTATAAAGTTCTGCTATGTTATGCAGGGCTGAACAATTAAATAATATAATTATAATACAGACTTAGGAAAGTATTTAACATAGTAAATGTGAAGTGAATTACAAGCATAAAATCATGAAAAGACCAAAATATTAAGCATTTAATTACAGAAGAAATAATTTTTCATTTGTTAAGAAATACTTTCACATATGAAATGTTAATATTTGTAGTCATAAAACTATGTACTGGATTTTCATTTAAGTACGAATGAGTTGTTTTAGTTATTTTTCTTTGAACAGTGCATATTACATATGTAGTACTTAATTTATTGATTTAATTAAAATGTAATAATATTATTTCATATTGGTCTTCAATTAATGGTGCAGAGGCATGGTAAACTTTTATATATATATTACATTTTAAATCATATTTTTAAATTATTTAAACATATCATAGCATTATATGTGTTAGGAAGTATTTTAAAGCTACAAATAAGTACTAGTACTAGGTGAAAACATGTGAATTGCTTGTTACAAAGGAGACATATATAAAATTTCATTAAAGTTGTTGTATTTTCTTGTAGAATGCTTACAGTGCTGGGATCAGCAGGATGAAGACTGACAGGAGCATGAGGCAGCGGGGCACAACACTTCTCAGTGGGGCACTTCTTTTAACTTCCTGTTAGGGTTGTAGGGTTGTACACTTAGGAGAAGGAGGTAGCAGCCGTAAAACCCGCAAAAGCAAACAGACACTAGGGCATGGAGTCTAAGGAACCCCCGGTCTTCGCCTAGAGCCCCCACAAGGAGGTTAGGATTTCGCTGTGGAGGGAACCCAGGTCGCGACCCCTAGGACTGAGTACCAAAACAAGACTACGGAATTCTTCCTAAGATGGATCAAACAGGCAGGGAGACCAGGCAAGGAACAATAGCTGTAGCAAGACAGGAACAATGGCTGTAGCAAGACAGGAACAATGGCTGTAGCAAGGCAGGAACAATGGCTGTAGCAAGGCAGGGAAACCTATAATCAGGCGCTGGACCTTTCTGACAGGCTCCCTTATATAGCTAGGGAGCCTGTCAGATGATCGTGCCTAAGATTTCAAAAAGCGCGCCGCCGCGACGTGCGCACTATGACGTCAGTGCACACGCACAGCGAGCGGCTGCAACCCGGAAGACCCGCGGCACCGCGAGACCTGACGCTGGAGCGACTCGTGCGGGTAAGTACCGGACCTTACACTTCCCCAGGCTCCTTCACCCTTAATGATAACTGCACTACTAAAGAGACAGCAACACCATAAAATTCAAAGAAACATTTGGCATTGCATGACAGTTAATGAAATGCAGCAAGTTATCTTGGAAGATGAATCATATATTTTATTGTTTTTTTGTCTTTTTAATTTTTACTGACAGCAGACATGTTGTTTGTGTTGGTTAAATCAATCCATTGTTTTGCAGCTTAAATAACAATAATAAATATGCATTAAGTGCCCAGAAATTCTAATTTTAATGTTAAATATCATTCAGACATTTAACTTTTTATATGCAAATATTGATTATACAGTATAATACCCATAAAGACATTTGGGATAGTTTTATGTTTTGGTGCTACTGCCCTTTAAAATTATTACAAAGCTTTAGTTTCTTAACTAAATGGAAGAGCTTGAAAATACATGTTCTAGTCCAAACTTTCCCTTATCTCTTGTTAAGGCTTTATATCTTCTGGCACTAACTTACTGCTTATAGTAAGCGTGTCAAAATCTGGCCCGCAGTGTAGTTATATTTTGCCTGTGAGAAAATACCAAATATCTACTAGAGCTTCCCTGCTGGTAGACAGCGCACACACAGCTAATACTACAAATCCCAGAATGTCCTGCTGGTGTGTTGGCGTGGTAATCAGGACCTTCAATCACCCCCTGCTCTGTTGACATTAATTGGCAAAGTAATGCTATCAGTCACATTGGGCCACCCCTCCCAAAATGGCCAAAGCAAAGGTTTAAAAGCTTTTGAGAAAAGTGGGAAATAGAATATTTGTTCACAAATGTAAAGGACAGACCTGTCTGAAAAAAGGTTATTATATCTGATGAAAAGGAAAAACTCATTTTTTAATATTTTTTTAATAAATATCAAGGTTGGCCAGCAACTTTGTCCAAGTTTCTAATTTTGGAACAATGTGTTTTTGAGTCTGACAACCCTGACTTTTAATTAAGGGCGAAATTTATTAAAGTCGGAAAGACCGCTCGGGTCTTTCTGACTTTACTGATAGAAATTTAATTTTATTCTCATGAGATTTCGTTATTGATCACAAGATCAAGTTTTGTGATCCTGAATTTTCAATATTTTCCATGGAAAGGTAGCCGTGCTACTAATGTAAAGCATAGCTACCTATCCATGGAAAAGAATTCAAAAACTGGAGATCGAGAAACTTGATCTCAAGATCTTGAAGGAAATCTCAGGAGATCAACCAGAGATTTCTCTTGGTAAAGTGGTCTTTCTGACTTTATTAAATTTCACTCTTATAAGGGTGAGGGTTTAAAGATTTAAATCAGACAATTACATTAATCTAATTGTCTATAGTTACCACATCCTAAAACCTATTAATTATTTAGAAGCTCTCAGCCACTACCAAAAGGTGTTTTGATTATATTATATTGTTTTGAACTGATGTGATTATCTCACTTTTCTAACTTACTGTGGCATGTCTGTTTAAGAAGGTGAAAAACTACAGCATCAGCATCTTAGTGGGAAGAAGCCACAATGTATTTGCACCAAACCACTAATTGATCAACAAATTGTTGTTGAAAATACTTCTATACTGTTGCTATGTGACTCTCTGCTATCTTGCAAAAATCTAGCGTGAATACAACTATCCATTTCTAGAAATGCTGGCACACTCATGCACACATGGTAGCCATTCTGGAAAGACCTGTTTAAACAAATTACTCCCACATCAGGCTTGCACTTAGTAAGCCCCCCTTCTTATATCAACATGGTTAACTCTTGCCACACACTGTCACTTCTCTTAAACAAGATAACTGCTTAGCTCTATACAAATGATGTCTATGAAAAATGCTGAATAATCTTCTAACAACTTAACTGTTACATTTTATAAAACATAGCACTTCTTGTGACAAAGCAAGTGCAACACTATTAATAAAAATATAATTTAATCCATGTTTCCTGTAATATATTCTTCTTTGGTATCTGTAATAAATTGTGTGTGCTTAGTTTTAGCTACTCCTGCCTTATCAATAACATTTTTATAAATATTTTGACTTTCTCCTATATATTCTGTTTCATACAGTATATTGAATGTGGAATATACTTGTATTGATTCATCATTATGTATAGCTATAACGCCCAAGTTACCACACTGTTATATGTTAAGATGGACATTTGACACATTAAGAGGGGAATTCAGGATAGTCCGAAGTGAGGTGCGGAGTCCTCGCCTCACTTCGCACTGACTGATCTGCGCTCGCTGATGTCCTGCACACGGACATCAGCGAGCGCATTAAAGGGATTCCAGTCTCGGCGAGAGCAAAAGAGTTGCCTCGCTGAGACTGGAATCCCTTTAATGCGCTCGCTGATGTCCGCGCGCAGGACATCAGCGAGCACAGATCAGTCAGTGCGAAGTGAAGCGAACACTCCGCACCTCACTTCGGACTATCCTGAATTCCCCCCTAACTCGTTTTTTTAGTTTTATCTGTAATTTCTATGTTACTTTCATAAAATTTCACTAAAAATATGTTATGAAAACCAAAAGCTGCACAGTGTAATGAATGAGGATTAAAGGGGCACTATAGTGTTGATTTAACGGCACACATACATATAAGACTTCTTTATTCTAAGCCAATTGATGACACAAATAGATAAAAAACATTGAGGGAAGAAATAATATTTGCTGTTTGTTTCAATGTTTAATTCTAAAGAGAGCTGACATTTTCCTCCCCCACTACCCATCCCCTTTCTCTTTTGCAAGTTAGGCAACATGAGAAGAAAAAGCTGTTTGCTGACCTTTTGGCCTCATAAATTAAGGATGTATACTGGAGATAAAAGAGGCTCTGTCTCTGGAAAGCTAACTTATGGTCAGGCATTAAGTAGTAAGTAGGGTAAAAATGTCCAGTGGAGGGTACCTTTTCATGGAAAACTGGTCGGGCATGTCACACACACATTTCCTGGTGCAGGAGTTTATCAGTGCTATCTAATCAATCATCCTGCTTCACATGCAACAACTACTAGAGAGAATAGCTTCTCACTAAGGTATAATACCACATATGTAAAAATGTAATCTGACTATACAAGTGCTGGTCAACGAATTAGAATAATTTGAAATAGTGCAATC
>WMED01010934.1:0-15513 GCA_019650415.1 Pipa parva | reverse complement strand
ATATAGGTTGAAAATGATTTGCAAGTCATTGTATTCTGTTTCTATTTACGATTTACACAATGTGCCAACTTTTCTGATTTTGGGGTTTGTATTAAACTAATTTAATAGTTGAGAGACTTATCTGTGGCACAAATGCATTTTTCTGCATTGTATCTCATTATATATATTATTTTGCTTCTGTGGACTAACACGACCACTCTGCCCTAACATATATATATATATACGTATATATATGTGTGTGTAGGTTAGGGTGGAGAGGTCATGTTAGTGCACAGATGCAGGGGGATGAGTGTTGCAGTATTTGGTGATACGTTTTTTGTTGGGCTGGCAGTCTTTTTGAATGAACAGGCTTTTGGGGGGTTGGCTCTCCTTCCTTCATCAGGTTCAGGGCAGTGCTGGGTGCAGGCGGGAGTGTGTTCTGCTGGGATGGCGAACTGTAGAGGGCAGTCGTGAATGTGCTTATCATGAGGGGGTTGGTGGTTGAGTTCCTTGGGGCAGAGAGGCTCATGGTTTGGAAGCGGACATGGCTAGATGTATGGTTTTCCATGGTGTAAGGGTATGATAGTGAGATTGAGAAACAGGTAGAAAAAAAAAAGATTTCACATTCTCACTATCATACCTTTATAGTATGGATAATTATACATTTAGCTATGTTTGCTTTTAAACCATGAGTTTCTCTGTACCAATGAATTCTACCTCCAACCCCCCTCATGACAAGTATATTTATGACTGCTTTCTATAGTCCATTATCTCAGTAGAATACCCTCTTGCCTGTACTTAGTATTGTCTTGAACCTGTTGAAAGAGGGAGAGTAAACCTTCCAAAAGCTTATTTTATTTAAAAAGACTGTTAGTCTAAATAAAAAAGGTATCACCAAACACTGCAATACTCAATTTTTTGCATCTGTCGACTAACACGATCACTCTACCCTAACTTGTATATAAAGTGGTGTAGATGTGACCTCATGGTATTCCAATTACTATGTTTGCCCAATCAGAAGATCATTCTCCAGAGACAGTACTGTCACAGGGAAACACATTGTATCTATTACAAAGCAAAACCACCCAGAGGACAAAAGCCAGGCACATTTAGATTGTTATACTGCATTAAAGGGGATCTGCAGGTTCTGTTTGCCTTGTTAACTCCTCTATGGAAATAAGCAACTTTCATGCATACTTGCTTAACCTTCTCAAAGCCAGTTATTCCAAAAACTGCTCCACTTGCCACTGTTTTCTTCCAGCCCTTTGCCTACCTTTTGCAGCTCAGGTAGAAGAAGTCCAGTAAGACTGACATACTTAGCAGCAAATTAGATCAGTTAGAATACCATCTGACCTGGGACCCACTCAAGTTGCCCAATCAGATCGCTTTAGCCTAGATTGTATTATTGATTGGCCAGTAAGTTTGCCAATATTGCTTAGCCAGTTGTTGGTTGAAATTGCACGGGAGAAAGCATTAAGCGTTAGAAACAATGGAAAGGATCTTAGTGGTTATTTTTTATATATTGAGCAAGGAAAAGCAAATATATTGGGAATTTGCTTATTTTTTTCCAAAATGAGCTAGTTTAGCAAGGTAAAACAGAAGTTGATGACCCCTTTAGTATGAGAAAACAAACACAACAGGTAAAAGAAGAAGCTGGCAATTATAACATTTTAGGGGTGCTCGTTTGGATGCCTGTGGACCACATGCTGCATTTGTATGGATATCAGACTGCATTAGTGTCCTATAGACTTGTTTCTATTAACAAAATTGAAAGTATCGGTCCCACTAACACAGTAAACTGGGTAGTAGACCTTCTATATCAAAACAGCTGGACTGGATTGTCTTCTACAGGGGATCCTGTAACTGGTGTAATCAAATATAACCAAAGCAGTTTCATATTTCAGAATCTATATTAATTTTACCAAGAAGGTTTCATTTCACATTCATTTGCCATCTTTCCAATGCAAAGAAGAATATTTAGAAAAGTTGAAAGTTTTTGATCTGTTAATGCTGGTAATTATCAGTTATATACTGCTGTTTCCGATTTTTACAGCTGTTAAGTTGCATTTTTTTTATCCAAAAGTGTTTGCCTGTTTTAGGCTGCCAAAAATCCATTATAACCTGTGGAGTTGGTCCCTATCATTTAGCCACAGTTGGTCTAGTTTTTCCTTTAAAAAAAAAAAGTCAATACTGATGTGAAATAGATGAACTGCACTGAAAGCATGGCAAAGCATGCTGGTTTTAAAGGATCGGTATTTATTGCTATCAGGCTTTTTTAATATTGGCAATTTCTTTTCGGTCCTATATAAATCAGCAGAAGCAAATTAGTGAAATAAAAAAAATAACATTGAAAATCTGTCACGAGTGGTGCTTACCTAGCAGCCGTGCTGCTGATGTCTCTGGCGCATATGTCTGCTGGCAAGCACTGGGGCTGAGAATAGCCCAGCATTTCCTGGATTTGCTGTCAGTCATGTCTAGCTGATGTCACACATGATGTCAGCAGTGGGAGATTTAAATGTGTTCGAGTTTTAAATGTGTTCGAGTTTTAAATGTCTATGTAGGATGTGAATCGTGTGCTTACCTTTTTGGAAGCCATTATCAGCTACATCTATGCTAAGTCTCTTTGCTTCAAGTGTTCTGCTTGTGAGTGTCAGCTCTTCACCCAGTATTCTGGATTGTGTTTCAAATTTTAGTTCCTGCTTCAAGCTTGCCTTAAAGGGATCAGCTCCAAGTGTCTTCAGCCAAGAGGTTCTGCAGTACCTGTCTGAGTCTACACAGCTATCACCACAGCCTTGCCTAAGTATAGCACCAGTATGCGTGCAGTATCTTCCATGTTTGGATCCCAGGAGAGGATGAGTAGGGGGTTAACCTGAGGGCTGCAACCTGGGCAGTGCCTGCCACAAAGGCCATACCCCCTTGCAGGGGTTTCAGGGTGAAGACTTGGCCCTCTTTAGACTCCTTGCCTCAGTGTTAGCCAGTGCCAACTCCCGTTGTGATACAGAGGATGTACCTTTACTTTTATGTTCACTAAGTATTTCAAGTCTCTTGTTTCCTGCATGCCTGTACATCTTAGCCCTTCCAGAGGTGTACCATCATGTTCCTGACCACCTGCACTTTGTCCCAGTATGCCTTAGTGCCTCTAGAGGTGTACCACCTTGTACTGGTATCCCTATTTGTTATTCTTTTAGTACACCTTAGCATTTCCTGAGACGTAATGGGCTCTGGGTTCACTATAGTGCCCCTAGCAG
Source organism: Pipa parva (assembly GCA_019650415.1). NCBI lineage: Eukaryota > Metazoa > Chordata > Amphibia > Anura > Pipidae > Pipa > Pipa parva. The sequence goes on along the minus strand of WMED01010934.1, from coordinate 12,286 downwards.
TGACCCAGTGACCCAGTGTCCCATTGTAACCCCTTGTGTATTCATTGATATCTGTGACAGTATGATCAAGTATGTTCAAGTGTTAAATCCTGACAAAATCATTGATGAACACCAAAATGAAAAGGTAAAATGATTTTTTACATTTTCCCTGTTGGGTCAAGAATCAAAAATAGACCTGAGCAACAATCCGTGTTAATTACTAATTGACCCAAGTACACTCATCTCCAGTAATAAGCCTTGTACATTATTAAACTCTTCTGCACCAGTCTAAAATAAAAATATGTTGGAACATCTGGACCACAAATTCTGTGTACATGGCCTGTGTGATTATTCTGGGAGGGTGTAAGTTATTTATAGAAGGAGTTTGTCCAACTTCCTTCCAGAGTTTAGCACTTAAGCATGTATAGCTTTGTGAGAGTGACTGTCTATGAAACAGTATTTTCACTTAGTCATTCCTGTTCTTGTTTATGGTACCACAACTATAAAAAATGGGAAAAGGCGAAGTTATAATAACTCAAGGCAAACAGGAGTATAATGTGATTCCACAGTGGTAAAACTTTTGGCCTGCTGTGAAGTGAGGATTGCCCCCTATGACATTATTGCAAGAAATGTCTAGTTTTTATTATACCTTTTACTGACAATGCAACAAAGGTCAAGTGAGAAAAGCAATACCTAGTAATGATATATTGCATGTCTGCTACTGCTTTAGTGAGATTCGTAGAGGAGCCCATGACTTTTATACTATGTAGAGTTAGAGGGACCCCTGGGAAGTACCTTTATTACTGAATGAGGGCCTTGTAATCTGTGGGTCTATAGCATTGGTATAATTTGTCCTTTTGTTTCTTTAACCCAGAAAACACATTTTGCCAGCCTGCCCAATTGAAATAGTGGTTCACTAGGGAAAAATATTACACGAAAGACACAGTGATCTCAATTAGCTGTACAGAGTCTTAGGGCATAACCTTTTTGATCCTTATTATTCACTCTGTTGCCCAATGGGCGAAAAGTATTCCCATACAACACAGATGGTAAATGCCTAGAATACTAGATTGATTGCATTGTCATATGGTACTTAAAAAGACTCATTTCAAAACCACAAGACTTCTCTTAAATGCTTCAGGTTGAAAAACAAACATTCTAAAAAGTTTTATTACTTTTGAAACCTTTGTTAAATCTCTATAAAAAATTAATTTGCCTGTGTTTTCCCATAATTGAAATAACTCTGTTTAATGCACAAAGTTCATATGTTAGCTGTTTTATGAGAGTGAAGCCAAACAGGAGATTATGTACCTTTTGTTAGACTCCTGAATGCAGTCCTGAGACCGTCACAGTAAGCCACTGAGCTGTAACAATTGCAAACAACACAGATTTCAGGTGTGAGACATTGTCTACCTGGCTTCCTGGAAAGTGTTAACAATATTAACATTCACTTTAGCCTTTAAAACATACAGATAGAGCAACTTCAAATGCAACATCTAGCCCACAAAGACAGTGGGAATAGTTTATTCTTAAGGGCTTGTTTACACTAGGCACTGGTATGTGTGTTTCACACTAGACGCTGGTATGTGCATTTCACACTGGGCGCTGGTATGTGCATTTCACACTGGGCGCTGGTATGTGTATTTCACACTGGGCGCTGGTATGTGCATTTTACAGTAGGCACTAGTATGTGCGTTTTACGCTAGGTGCTGGTATGTGTGTTTTCTGCTAGGTGCTGGTATGTGTGTTTTATGCTAGGCACTGGTATGCACATTTTACGCTAGATGCTGGTATGCGCGTTTTGCACTAGGAGCTGGTATGTGCATTTTACGCTAGGTGCTGGTATGTGCGTTTTAGTGTCGCTGTGCTAGTCCACCATAGACCTAACTGGAAGTCACTGTGTAGTCCCAACAGTACATTTACATTAGCAATTTCACTGGGATTTTTCCAGCAATTATTGTGAGATTTTACCCTGGATGTCTTTGACACTTTGGTTACAGTAAAATTCTTCCTTTTTCTAAAACCGCATGCTGCTAAAATTGCACTAACGTCACAAGAATATTGCAAAAAGTGTAAACTGAGATTCTGCAACAAATTATAGTAGCGTTTTTTTCTGCTTCCAAGAAGCAGCTACGGTAGAGTTACCATTGTAAATGAGCCCCAAAGCAAATTTATAGGGCTCAGAAAGGCATAGCTATCAGACAAGGCTTGGCATGGCTACCAGACAAGGCTTGGCATGGCTATCAGACAAGGCTTGGCATGGCTATCAGACAAGGCTTGGCATGGCTATCAGACAAGGCTTGGCCTGGCTATCAGACAAGGCTTGGCATGGCTATCAGACAAGGCTTGGCATGGCTATCAGACAAGGCTTGGCATGGCTATCAGACAAGGCTTGGCCTGGCTATCAGACAAGGCTTGGCATGGCTATCAGACAAGGCTTGGCATGGCTATCAGACAAGTTGTCCTTTCCTGACTATTTTTCTTTTGTTTGTTTTGCCATTGTTTTGAATTGCATTGTAATGATAGAAGGGATATCCAGCCTCTGGACAAATGCTCAGAATATACATTTTTCTAATATATATGCAGTCAAATTTTAAATCATATCTTTCTGAAATATATCTCAGAGCAGAAAATGAAGACTGAATGTTTTATAACACTGATTGGAAGCTATATTTTATTATATAAAGCTCTCTGCCACGATTTATCCTGTTCTGAAAGTGGGTCATAATTGCAGATAAACTGGGTGTTTGACCATAGTTCCAATGCCCATAATAATTCTATTGAGACCTAGACAATATATGGGCCTAGATACAGCACTTTCCAACAATGCTATCCTCATACTGCACTCTTAGCAGATACTTCCTATCTATACACATGGCATATGAGCCCTTAAAGAATAACTAAAGTCTCCTAATAAATAACATTTGTTCATTATATGCAGCAACACAATAAACTCAGTCTTCCCCTTCCAAGTCACCTATTTGATTATTGCTGCTTCTTTTGCATGCATTATTATTTACTATACATGGCAGCCTTTGTAGCTTTTCAGCTCCACCCCCTAAAGTGGTTGTCTTTGGCTTCTTAAAGAGCAGGTGTGAAAACCAGCACTAAGTTTATGCCTCATTATTCTTTAAAGTTAAATCCACCATGTGACATTTCCCAACCAGTTGCACTGCATGTGTGATGATGTGTATGGGTTCATTAGCATATTAATGAGGATCCAATATGGCAGCCGAGAGATACAAGCACCAGCAATTCTATAAGATAGCACTGATTAATTTAAACATAGTGGTTGAGGATGGCAGACCCTATACTTTCAGCATATCAGTTATGTTTAGGAAATATTATTTCCTCTTTAAAACACTACAAAGGGAAATTAACTGAGGATGAGTTGAGTTGTATTTTAGCATAAGCCAACATATGAACATTTCTACAAATAAACATTTTTAAAGTCATTTGGCAGAGCTCCACAACTATAAGCTAAATTCTTTATAGGATTAAAGATTTGAAAGTTGAATTTCAGTGGTTACACATACAATGTATTCATGCAATTGAGGGACCTTCCATCTTAATAAATTGAAGAGCTTCACTGACAATATGAACAAATCTCTTTTTCTGGGCCTATTATCAACTTTATTAGGGTTCTGACAAATTTATCAGAAAGCCTAAGGTTATGTTCAACACAGGTAATATTGTCCTATTAAGTCTATTTAATAAAATGACTGTTCCTTCATCGAGGTGAATCTCACGGGAGGAGTATGTAAATGAGGCAATGGAACTTGTCTAAATCTCAAATGCTTGTTTTTATTATGGCTCCTAAAGTTCCCTTTCCCACCTAAATAAGTCAGTGTTGTATTTCTGAGCCAGGCTCTGAGGGGTGTCCTGTAAATCTAAGTGCATAAAAACTGATTCTCATTTCTTTAATCGCATTCCTTGGCCTTCTCCTTTGCCCCTTGCATAAAGCGGCAGATGGTAACCGAAAAGCATAGGGACCTATTAAGTTGCAATCATTCACCATCTGAGACTTAAAGATGTGTGTTTGTTTTTAACTGTATAATCTAGCAGCTTTCTACAGCTTGAGGCCATAAGTAGGTTCCTTCAGTGATCCATCTTATGTGGATGCAGGACACTGATATGTTTTTTTCCTATCAAGCCTCCCATAGCCTTAAGTTACTTTTACCTCAGGGTAAATCACAGAGCAAAGTAGTTGCCATCTGTCACTGAATAGTGTGGGACCTCTGGTTAGATTACAAAGTGCAGTTAACAACATCCCTGTGTTCCAGGGAAAGCTAACATCATTCAGATCACTTTTTACCTGCCAGTGGTCGATTTTGATTGGTTTAAGTTGGAAGTGTGGAATGCAGTAGTTATCCTTTTAACACATACCATTACATGAGACCTTGCACCGACTGGCTATATCACTCTTTAAAGTAATTAGTAACTGAGAACCAATAACATTACTTCTGTTTTATATCTACATGCTACCTTTATTTCTGTCACACTTGAGATTCTCAGAACATTATTAATAAGTAATAACTATTACCTTCTAGTTATTAACTAAAACTCCCAGCGTTCACAGGTAGATAATTTGGTAACACAAGTCTGAAAAGATTCTGTGAGTTGTAGTTTAATAAGAAAGGGCTGAAGGGCTGTAGTTCCCACACTTAACTTGACAGTAAGATAAAGGACTGTAATAAGTGGCAAACAGCAAAGGTTAAACATGCACTTACCATTGTGACCAATGCAATAATAAACTGCACAGTTTTGTTATGCAATTAGTGACATATGTTACTCTCTTTTACAATAACTAAGCTTTTGCAATTATGTAACAACTGAACAACATAAAAAGTATTTCTCGGCAGCATAGTATACATACTACTGGCATTGTTTGAGATTTTTCTTGTGCTAAAACAGAGTCTTGCATTGCCAAAATATATGTAGCGATATACTGTACATGGAAATGTATCAATAGGGGCAATTGTTTACTGAATTGTAACAGATAACAGACAATCAGAAGCATTCATTAATATTTTATGTTGTCAGACAGTGTGTAACTAGATGCCAAAGACTAAAAGACTTACAGGGGGCGCAGTAGAAGTAGGTGTGGCAAGGCTGCAGAGAGGTCGCATGCTTGGGGGTGTGGCTGCTGCAACCCCAGTTAAGCCACTGGTTCTGGAATAATGAAAGGCAACCCCTGATTGGTTCCAATGAATAACTAGATCTCTGTAAACAATGTCTCTTTTTAATACATTACTCCTAATGTTTACTGATATATTGATTTGATCATGGGCAGCCACAGAAATAAGTTTCATGGGGGAGTGTATATTGGGGATGGCAGCAGCCAATGATAAACACAATGGGGGTTAATTACTAAAGTCCGAATTGTTGTGTATAGGTGCGAATTCGCCAGATAAAGACAGTCGCAATAGGCTGCTACTGTTGCAGTCGCATCTTTATAATGAGAATATTGTCACAGTCGCAACTTTATGATGGTAAAATTGTCGCAATCTTAACTTTAAAAAATTGTCGTGACTTTACAATGGGGAAATTGTAGCAGATTTGCTATGGGAATCCACTGTTTGCTAATTGAATCCGCTGTTTGTGAATTCGACAGTTGAATTCGCACCTTAGTGAATAACCCCCAATAGGTTAAGTGAAGCCTGACTAATTTGGCCCTAATATGTGTCTGTCTGTGTGACTAGATTGTAAGCTCCACTGAGGCAGGGACTAAAGTAAATATTTAACCTCTTTAATCACTGTGGAAGATTCCTGTACCATATAAATACAGAAAATAAATAAAATCATTATTTTCCTTGCGTTTTCAACAAGTGCACTAATTTTTAAAAAAATCTGTATATGTATAAAACTGTATTAGAAAAAGGGGCATTATTAGACCAAGTTTTCTTCCATTATTATCTACATTTGAACATGGGAACCAGACCTCCCTCTGCCAATATTTGTCATAATTAAATCATTTTAGCCATTTATTCTCATGTCAATTCTAAATATGGCAATCACAGTAATTGCCTCCCACCTCCATCCATGTGGTACAATAAAAAACACACATTCAAAGAAGGCATCTGGGCCCTTTTAAAATCTTTTATTAAATAACCATGGCACTTCCTCAGGCAGAGAGTTCCACAGCATCATTGCTCTTACAGTAAAGTAGCTGCAATCATCAGGGGCGGAACTTCAGGGAGGTGGGCCCCATTGCATGATCTGCACCAGGGCGCCCTCTCCTCACGGCACACTACGGGGGTCGCAGCAGTGGCGGCTGGGTCCCTGGAGCATTGGGCCGGGTCACCATCATGACTGCTGTGACCCCTATAAGTATACCACTGGCATTCATGACAAACAAGAAGAAATTGTCATGTGCAAGGATATAATAATATAAATATCTTATTTCCCTACTCCAATTTTCCATTAGCTATTTTCCATAGCTAATGTAATGTAACTGACCAATTAAAGACCAAACAAATCTAGCAATCTACTTATGGAAAGCTGCAACCAGTTTAAATATGTTCTGATTATGATTAGTATGAAATGGCCTAGTGTAATAAATGTGATATTGTTATGCACACATATTAAATTATATGCCATTAATATGGGAAACTAGTAGTTTTTCTTTACCTGTCTTAGCACTCTGCCATACAAGAAGGCGTTGGGACATACCAAGAACTTGTAACTTCCACCCCCTAGTGGTCACTGGTTTTGTTTACTTTATATCCGCAGTCTATACGTTCCCTGTTTACTGGTTAGAGGTGCTGGAATCGCAAACAGGACAGAAAAGAAATTAGTCTGATCCAACGCTAAGGGCAATGCTTGTGAGATCGTTCCTGGAGAGAGGCAGGAATTATATAATAGGGCCAATATTTTTCCCATTGTATGAGATAAATGACTTCCCTTTCTCATAGTAGATTGCAGTAGTAAAAATCTGAATTAAGTTACAGTGTTTATTTTATTTTAATATATAAATGATTAACTTCAGTATTGGATTGTGGAAGGAAACTGGAGTATTTGGAGGAAACCCATGTACTTCATGTATTTGGTGTCCAGGGTGGAACTGAACCTAAACCCATTACTCCACGGGAGGCAGAGCTAACCAGTAAGTGTGAAGTGCAAAGGAGGCTGAACTCCCCAAGCCATGGCACACATATTTATTGCCTACCTCAAATGTTTATAAAATGTAATATATTCATTTCGATATTTCTCAGATATTGTGATCCCTAGAATCTGACACACATTGAAACTTCAACCTTAATAATGACTAACTTTTCTTTTCTTTTGCTCTTTACTAAGTTCAGCTGTGAATACAGCAATTATCTCCTCATAATTGTGATATTTTTTTCCTCTGCTTTGCTAAATCTATAATTCCATATGGTGTTTTATCAATGGAAACAGAAGGCAGATAGTTTTACGTTTCTGTCTGAAAGGACAAATGGGTCCTCAAGGTGATGTTCAGGTCGTGAGAATAGAACCAGATGAATATACTAATAAAAAGACAGCAAGATATTTTTCTTTTGACAAAAAAAAAAAAATCAAAATCTCACATTGCAGATTTAAGAGCTTCTAATAAGATTGGTCAATAATTACACAATTTTCCAAGTACAAACCATATGTATCACAAAGAACATTTATTATCTGGGACTTGAGTTGAAGATAAACAGCTGGAGCCTGCAAGCAGACGGTTCAAACTCATACACAGATTCTCCTGACATGATGTAATGTGGGAAATGGAGATGTACTAGTGTTGATGAATAAGGGAATGGGTCAATCTCATCACAATTTTGTTGCAAAATGTTATCTTCTTTTTTGTTTTGTTTTTTTTTTTAAACTCGGAATTTCTGTTTCTGAGATTCACACTTTGTTCCTTGTCATGATTCATAAAATGTCTAATCTGAGGTCGGCTTGGCTATAAAACATGAAACATCACTGACCCTTCTTATCTTATTCACTCCTTCCAAATCTATGGTCCCAAAAAGCATCCCTTTTCATTTCTCTATTCTTATCATGTTTAAAGAATATAGTTTGTTCATTTACACTGATATTAAATATTACATTTCCATGGAACTTTTGGTTAGAAAAGGGACTGCTTTATCGTAGAGATACATTGTTTAACCACAAGTGAGTTTAGAGAGCATAAGACGATCTGGGTTTCCAATGGTTGGGATCACTGGGATGTGGACCTATGGATTAAGTTAATGTATCTCAAAAAGCAAGTTGCTCTGAATGTGAAGCATTGGTGACCCTTACCCCAGGAGCGTTAGGCCAAATAAAGGCCTTACAAAGCGAAACCAGGGGTCATGGCAGAAATCCTATCTAAAGCAGCCAGTTAACTGAAGCTGGTTTTAAAATCCGATATAAACATGTTAAAGGGAGCACTAGGTTTGAGGTTTATGTCATGAATATAGGCAGGTAGTGGATAATCACTGTCAAACCAAATTCTGGCCAACCAAGAGAATAAATTTGTGTCTTGGTAGGTCAGTTCATCACTGGATCATAAACTCAGCAAAAAGGGGCCAGGTCGTGGCCCCCGAGCATACCCCCCAATAGTTGATAGCTGGAAAGTGTGAAGATCAGAATGGGATCACAGAGGAGTGCTTTCCCTTTAATAGAGAGAAAGAAGGACACTTTAATGGAGATGAACACAGAAGAAATGGGAAGGCAGGACTAGAAGTGTAACTTTAAACAGCACTACAGGAGCCTGTACTAGCTGGAAGCTCAGGCACAGAGTGCCCGAGCAATCCAGCTTTTAAATCTCCTGCTGCTAATTAGCACAACAGGAGCACTCCCGACACGTACACCAGTGTACTGTCTCAGGGGAGCAAGCTGGCAGCGCGCCTGCCTCCAGCAACCTATAACAGCTGCACTGATGTTGCTCCTGTGCCTAGGGGAGGATCGTGCACAAGCCACGCTAGCAGGTAAACAGCAGGAGCCGTCTGTGACAGTAAATTTGGGTATCATCTTAATACAAGTGATACTGAAGACCAAATGAATTGATGATATCACCCAAGAAAGGAGTGTACAGGGAGAACAGGAGGGGGCCAAGGACAGAGTCTTGAGGCAGTCCTACCCTAAGTGGTACAGTCTTGCATTTGGGTCTTGACTACAATAAAACTACCAACAATAATAACCACAACAATATAAGGAAGTGGCAACAATAAGTGGTAACTGTGTAAAAACTGTGAAAATATGTGAAAGCAGCAACATGTCCCGCTTCCAAAATCCTGACACACTGTGATTCATGCCCCATCAGGAAATGAAGAGAACTGCAGCTGTGCACAGAGCAGTAGAAATTAACTTTTTGTAGAGAGCAGGAGGCGGGACTGGAGCCTAAAACCGCTATTGATAAGCATTTCCCCCTCCTCCTTAATAGTCACCTCTCATACAACTGAGCTTTAGTTCTTCTTTACGGGAAATATGACCACCTTTTATAAATAAATAACTGGTCCTTATAAGAAATATTATGACACATTGTATACTTTCAGGCCAACACAGACTTGTGGGAACCCTCTGAGGCTGAAAATAAAAATGAAATCTGTAGATGCGCAATGGTTTGTTTTTTTTAACCATATTGCTTTTATTGTAAATTTTCATTACAGCTGTTTCAGCTACAGTGTTTCCAACAATTCAACATTTTTGTACATTCAACTCCGAACTATATTAAACATTTTATGCATGTTTTTGACTTTGTGTGTTTATCTTATTTTGCATTTTTACACATTTACACACAGTGGTATTTTTGTCATTTTCCCCCTCTCTTCACATTCACCTGTTCCTGTTCCTGTTCCTGTTCTCTGTTCTCTGTTCCTGTTCCTGTTCCTGTTCCTGTTCTCTGTATTCTTTTATTTCTTTATCTATAGATTGTTTATCATTTGTTTCCTGTTTATAGAGTCAATTTTTCCCCTTTCTCTTGATCTATTATGTCCTTTGTCTTATCTGTTGGTAGTTTGGCCATGGGTCCCAGATTTTTCGGTGTTGTGTCGTTCTGTCTTCCATTGTTACTATTCTTTCTTCCATTTTTTTGTTGTAGGTCTATTGTTTCTTGGGCGTTTGGGGTAAGTTGTTTTTTCCAATTTCTGGCAATTATTATTTTGGCTGCAGTTAGTATGTGGAAGAGGAGCTTTTGGTAGTGTTTTGGTGTTGTCTTTGGGAAGAGTAGTTGTAGCATTGCTTGTGGTGTAGAGTAGATTCATGTTTAGGTTGTTATTTATCAGATTATGAACCTGTTTCCAAAATGGATGTATTAGATTGCATGTCCACCACATATACAACATGCTGCCCTCTGCTTTACACCCTCTCCAGCAGTATTTTGTTTGTTCATGGTTCATTTTGTGTAGACAATGTTGTGGTAAGTACCACCTTGTTAAGAATTTGATGTGTGTTTCTTTGTGGTTTTCATTTTTGGAAGCATCTTTGCTTACTTGGGATATTTTTTGCCTCTTTTCCCATGTGACTGTTACCTCCAGCTCCTCTTCCCATTTTCTCATATATGTCAGGTCTTGGTTTTTGACCTGACAATGATAACAATTTATAACAGTCTGACAATACTCCTTTCCCTTTAATGCTGTGTTTGCACAGGTGTTCTATTAGTGTGCTGTTTATTAACGTCCTTTAGATTGGTGTGATTTTATTTAGGTAGGTTGTTAGTTGTAGATATGTGATTCTTGATGACTCAGTTAGTGTGTGTTGTGTTTTCAATTCTTCAAATGTTTTGATGCTTTTACATAGATGCACTGAGTTCATTTTTGTTATTCCTTTTTTCACCCACTCTTGTATTTGGAGTTGTGGAATGTATTGTTGAAATAGTTTTAGTGGAGTGATGGGTGATGAGAATTTGCTTAATGTTTTTTAGCTTTGAATTTGATCTCAGTTCAAAACTGGTTTGGATACTTATCTTCAGTGTAAGAACATTATAAGTTATGGGTAATAGATAACTGAAGGTGGGATCTTGATCCAGGGAATTATTCTGATTTCCATATTTGGGGTGAAATTTATTAAAAGTGATAGCATCGATATCGTTATATCGAATGGGTTTTTACCAATATCGCAATATCGGAATTTTACCGATATCGCGATATCGAATTTCGGCTGAACCATTGATTTCAGTGGCAGAACGGCTGAAATTTCGATATCGCGATATCAATATCAGTAAAATTCCGATATCATGATATCGGTAATTTACCGATTTTAATAAATTTTGCTCTTGGAGTCAGGAAGGATTTTTTTCCCCTAATATGTGGATAATTGGCTCCTGCCTTATGGGGTTTTTTTCCTACCTCTGGATCAACATTGCAGGAAAATAAGCTCAACTGGATGGACTTGTGTCTTTTTTCAGCCTTATAAACTATGTTACTGTTAAGGTCATAAAATAGTCTTTCACAGGAATGGGTTCTAGCAAAATGTCTGGGGTGATTCAATAAAAGTTTGGATGTTTATTAAAAATAACATAATTTTAGGGGTTATTTACAGCAATAGGAATATTTAGTAGCATGTTGTTCCAGTCCAACTATCACTTGGGGTCATGAATGAGTTTTTTCCCATGTTAGAAGATATTTGGCCCAAGCTTTAAGTGTTTTTTTTTCTGGACCAACAAAGTAAGGGTTATTTACTTAAAAGATAAAAAAAAAATTTGAATTTGATGGACCTGTGCTTTTATTTAACTTTATTCATTATGTCACTCAAATATCTCTCTAAAAATTGATCTTTCTTCCATTTCTCATTTCAGCAGTGGCTGCTGCCGCCACAACCAGGACTCCAAAATTCCTAAAGAACACACAAGTCAAGAAAATGTTATCTCCTCCTTCCTCCTCTCTCTCTGAGCTTCAGAAATCTTTCTGTCAATAGTAAAATATGCCTGACCACATTTATGCCTATTTGCTTCCTGGCTTTCCTGTAGAATCACCAATCTCTAGTTTAATGACACAAGTGCCATGGGATTTCTTATATCAATAAAGTTTAGCTGGAGCCGAACGACACAGGCAGAACCGGCTCTGGCCCTATTGGCACCCTAGGCCCCCCCATCCCGGCACCCCCCCGCGACACAAACCTCCCAGCCGGCCGGCACAATATATAAAAAATAAATAAATGCTAGGGACGCCACCCCTAGCATTTGCCTACTCTGCCTAATGACAGAGCCGGCACTGGTCACAGATAGTGATTATCACAGATTTAGATGTTCCTATTTGTAATGTAAAGAAAGCTGTAAAATGGTTAAATTAGTTAGATGTTCTTTTTTTTTTTTAAACTTAGTATAAAGGAGTTTTATATGTATGTGTGCAGTTTTATCAGCACTATAGTGCCCCTT